>JAGVVM010001960.1:0-82366 GCA_019149425.1 Psidium friedrichsthalianum
AACAAATGGCACCAATAGTCGAAGACTGACTGCTTTTATTCGAGTTCATACTATTTTGGTAACACAAAACTAGTTCTTCCTCTATTGTCACCTACTAAAGCACTAGGCGCAGATTCGTCAGGTTTTCTTCTACAAAGGTCCTCACTCATAATTAAACCTTGAATCTCATGAAGCATCAAACTTATCGACCTAGAGAAATTACAAACAGCAGTAACAATAGTATTTCAACTATCAAACAATGAGGATAATAGAATTAAAGCACATACCTTATCTTCAAAGTCAATATCAACTGAACTCACTTGACCAACAATCACATTGAATTCATTAATATAGTTAGCAATTGACGCACCTTTACTCATCTTTAAGTTAAACAGATATCGCATCAAATAAACCTTATTGATTGCAGATAACTTCTCGTACATATCCGACAGGGCTTTCATCAAACCCACAGTAATCTTCTCTTTCACAATGTTAAACGTAACATTACGAGCTAACATCAGCCGAATAACACTTATCGCTCGTCTATCCAGCAATTTCCAATCAACTTGCTTCATCGTCTCTAACTTCTCCCCAGAAAACCAAAATCCTTCTAATCAAATTTGTCAATTTTCATTTTAACTTTTTCTATCGCCATCAATTTACTTCAACTCTAGTAAACCTAGCTATGATATCAATTGTTGTGTGGAATAAGAAATCAAATAATGAATAGATAGAACAAGAAAATAAAATAGATATTAGATTTATGTGGTTTGGTTATACAGATCTACGTCCACGGAAAGAGTAGCAATGAATTCCACTATAGAGCAGGCAATCCAACAGAGATTACAAATCACGCTTGACTCACTCAAATACTCTCCGTATTTCCTAGCCCCAATTACATTCAATAACATACTAGTGTTTAGCCCCACAATTTCTCACGAAATAATCTCTCACGAAATAATTTCTCAATCTCACAAAGGAATTAACAAATCTTATACTCACAAGATTTAATCGGCTTCAACACTTGAATTCTTGGTGTAATTTCACGAACACAATTCACGGAGAAGAACCCACGCCAAGCACCTGATTAATAAACGGCGCTTCAAGACTCTTACGGCAGGATCTCAATATATATATATTTATATTTATGTGAAAAGCCACCGCCTGAAGGAGTTTTCTTCTCACGTTGAATAGCCCAACGCCCCTTTGGATGTCAACAGAAAATATAACAAGAAATCATATAAAAGCAAATCCTTCATAATCTTATCCCATACGATAACTAATGAGATAGACTCCAACACTAGATAGGATATATATCTATATACTTCCACAAATATTCAACTTTAAAATTTTCTTAATCCAAATTTTCGCTTTGTTCTTAAACTTGACACATATTCTAACAGTTACCCCTTAAGCAAGCAAGATGAACGGGTTAGTACCTCTTCCGAAACCTCTAGACACTTTGATGATGTAGTTCAATTTCAGGCGGAAACCGACACGGCAAAGTAGACAATGATGTTCAATTAAGTGCGTGCGAGCGAGCGAGCGGCCACTTTCTAGCCCAATCAGATCCTCCAAGGGACGAGTCCACTCGTGACCCAAGCAGTGAATTGTTAGATGGAAAAACGATCGTACTACGCAAACGCAAAACCAGGATATTCTACCTGCTGATCCTCTTCCATGTAGTCTGTCCATGCAACGCAGGCTAGAGATCACACCATACACAAACGAATTTTCGAAGTCTGCTTGCTTGTGCACATGTAACCTATACCACAGTGATAACGTATGTAATCTGGGATTGAATTTAGGTGATTTTGATGGGATTGACCTGCTCCTTCTCTCTCAATTTCAGCTTCACCAACATTTCTTCTGGCCGTTTTCTCCAAGCATTGATTTCGCAACATGCTCGAGGAACACTTACAATATCCGTCACTACAATAAGGATAATGGTAACACCATATTAACTACTTCATTATGTATGAGTTCCAGGCCAATGGCCTTTCCCGGATTGACATGGCTTACACCGATGATGAAGATATCTGCGCGTTGAAGTCTTTCATCCATGGTGGGCTTTTCAGACACGAAGTTCGATTGTTGAGCGGAAGTCATGATGGCAGACTTATTAATGGTATCAGGAGTCGAGCAGAAGTCACGATCGACTCCATTGAGGCGACGGCAGACGGCAAGGCATTGAAGTGGCGGATATTCCTTCTATACAGGTAAAATTCCGATTTATGTATCGTGGTTGAGAGGACATTGCAATGCTGATAACATGCTCAGACTGAGATCGACAATGTCTGGATTCAGAAGTCCGGGGCTACCCAAGCTGGGCCATCTGAGACGGAAGCAATTGCAGGAGCACTCGGGTTTTGCAGTACAGTTCCTTTGAACAGGATTACAGCAGTAGGAATTTTTGTTCAATAGCGTATGCTTTGATCTTCTGGTCACCAAATACACCGAGGTGAGACTGAGAGTACCCGGCAGTGCAGCTGACAAGGATGCTGTTCTGGATGGCTGCAAATGTGCCTATGGCAATCATGTAACCGAGACATTAAGCAAAGCGACCTAACGATCGGGACGTAAACATTTGTTGCTATTCGCAGTTGCAGCTTCAACCCA
This sequence comes from Psidium friedrichsthalianum, assembly GCA_019149425.1. NCBI lineage: Eukaryota > Viridiplantae > Streptophyta > Magnoliopsida > Myrtales > Myrtaceae > Psidium > Psidium friedrichsthalianum. Next base: position 2,599 of record JAGVVM010001960.1, read on the forward strand.
GCTAGTGAATCTGCACAAAAACAAACTTCAAAATTTTCTCGCACTCGATAGGTAGCCAGGTGTTCTTTGGTTGCCCTGCCGACTGCTGTGCCTATGGCATGCCCAAGCTCATGCGAAGGCTTCACAAAAGCACCGTCAGTCGTGCTGGCCATGCAAGCACCCTGCCCGATATCATCGATTGGCAGATTAGTTTCTTTCCCCAGGCTGAGAGACGAGGAGAATCAGCACCAGTTAATCAGTTGTTACATTCAGAAGGTTTGTAATCGCACCCTCCTTTCCATTTAGCAGCTGGAGGCAGCATTGGGGTACCAAATGCATGGCAGTTCGCCCATTATCCTCTGTCCATTGCGACAATGATAATTTCCTTTCTAGATTTCTGCCCTTCCAGGATCGCAGTTGTCGTCATAAGCCTACGGAGGTGAAACTCTGAGAGTGGTTTAGAGAAAAAGAATTCTCTCGTAACGTACGTTCAGACACAGATCCTAGCTTCTGATGGCATTGACCTATTTACCAGTACTTAAAATCTTTGATCCGGAAAGGGTCTTAGCCATCGGGGGAGTGTCACACGTTGGTCAAGTATGTAACTTTGAAAGCTGCTGCTTTGCTAGATCATTGGCAAGAGCAAACACGACATGAACATTGGGTGATGAGACAATCCGGTGATGGAAGGTTAGCAATTATGGTCGTCTGTGTAAAGGTAGAATGTGAATTCGAGTGTCCAGAATAGTCTTCTGTTTTAAAGTGACCCCCAAGAGCATCTACTTTGCTGGTTACAGCATAACCTAGGTTGGTCCTCCAGAATAATTTGCTTCTATTAAGGGGCTTCTGTACTTAAAGTAAGTACAGGGCTTGCTTAACTTGCTAGAATGATTATCTTTTGATCTAGCTTTTGAAATCGTTGTGACTTGTGATTCAGCTTCGCGTCTGCCTTCTGGTGAGCAATCTATTTATTGTAGCTGTCAAAGTGAGAGTTCTACATTAGCAGAATGAGATACAAAGTCACTATCTGACGTTCTTATAATGAGATGGCGAAACCCGGTTTCAAGCAACTATTTACGTCCTCTGAATTGTTTGAATGATGCATGAAATCACCAAGATGCAGTTGCTCGCAATCAACATCGACCTTGATGCTAATATGAAACCGATATCGGGACACAGATCTAGATTACAAATCATCTAGTGATAGTAAGATGAAGTTCTAAAAAGTTTTTGAGGAAATTGTCATGTTTAACTCCCCTAAAGAGTGGGGAAATTGTTTAATCACTTCTAAACTTATTAAATGAAGCTAATTCTGTCCTAGAACATTGGCATGGCGGTGTGCAACGTAGGACAATGCTCACATGCCGTGTCTAGACTGTCACATGGATGATTTCCTACGAAAATTGATTGAAACGGCTACACTAAAATTTCACAAAAAAATTTATGACTATATTAAAAAAAACTGAAATGTTTAAAATTGAATTCACATTCATATAATAAATTTAGAATTGATTTGATAATTTTATCTGAAAGACAATCAAGTACACATAAATCAAGTTGTGGATGACCCTCTTTCGTATTTCATCGTAAGACGGGAGCTTACCTCTTTCTGCCTGATCTCAGAGTTATCAAATCAAAACATCAATTCTGAATTGAAATATCAAATTTATGATTATTGTGGAATATGAAATATCAAATTTATGAATGGCGATTAGACAAACGAACTGAAATGTAAGATTCGTAAAAGAAACCCAAAACTAGTTTCTGTCGACTTACACATACAAAAGTTTGTGTGAAAAACTGTAGATTTATTATTTTAAATGATATCTACAATCATATGCGAAAGTATCTAAAGACCAAATATATTTTAAGTATCACTTAAAATATTGCAACACGTTATTTTCAACAAACATCCCATTTACTCCTGACGACAAAGTTTATGTAGCATTTATTTGCGTATTACTGCAAAACTATCAAAATATAATTTAAAACACGAAATTCGATAAAAAAAATACCCTGTAAAATGAAATTATATTGAATCGGTAAAATCAATAGGTGCGTATTAAATCGGTATATCCAATCGTGGATTGAGGACTTAAATTCAATTGTGGATCAAGCGATCTTCTTATGACTAAAAGTATTGCACAAATTCGTCAACTATGTACGATCAATAGAATTTGTCGAATCAAATCATAAGGTACGAATTGGGAGTAGATGGATATTAATAGCTATACTTGAATATCAAGACGCATTCACTCCGAAAGCCCCTAAAATCTTCCCATGGCAGAAGCATGTAAGGGTTGTCAACAAATTGAGGAAGAGGAGACATTTTTGGGCTAGACGACGGACCACCTAGAACGATTCTATACGTAACAACACAACGTGGACAAAGCATGGAAACGACCATCCACTTCTCTCTCGAGAGGCCATGTCGAGGACCACTCAATAGATATTAAGGCTGTCATCGTTTCACGAAAAAAACTTTTAGAGAAATGTTTTTCGGATTTTTTGACTTTCGATTAACAAAAAAGTAATTGAGTCAATAAAAATAGTTTTCACCCCTAAAAAAAATATTTTCAAAAGTCAGGAAAATGATTTTTTTTTTTTTAGAAGAGGAAAATATTTTCTCTCATCTTTCCATCCTTTGTTTCTTCACATTCTTTTTTTTAATAATTTATAATTTTTTTTACTTTTTCCTTTTTTATTTCTTCTTTTAGAAGAGAAAAGAAATAAAAATGAAAATTCAAGTTGAAATTTAATTTAAAAATAATTAAAATAAAAATTATTTTCAGTTCATTTTAAGTTTTAACCAAATATCCAAAAATATTATCATCTTCTGAAAAATAACTTTCCGATGAACATTTTCCCATAAACGCTTTTTTTCGCGAAACAAATGGAGCCTAAAGCTCTTGACATTGATCAAAGAGAGAAAAAATGACTGAGAGGGGCATCTCCAACGTAAAATCGGCCAAGGAAGATGAATAGTTCAGTACAATTTTGTATTGTAACTAGTATGTGGAGAAGATAGAGTATTTTGCTTCCAATTGTCCCATGAAAGCACAACAACAGTTCTTCGTCATCTTCCTTGAACTCGCACTAGAGAGAGGTCGATGGTCGGTTTGACCGCTCATTCGCTAGTCGCAGTATTATTCGGTACGGGGCAACAACTTCAGCACCATATACTTCCCTGTTGCCCTTAATCCGATATTTATGCGTGGCGTGGTCTTCATGAAGTTGCTGATACAACTCGTACTCCGAAATCCAAATCACAACTATAAGCATTGATTTGATCCCCTTGGTTCATCGTCTTTGGCGTGCATCAGTAACTTCGGCTTTTACTGTCATTGAGTTGTTGGAAGAAGGACTTCGAGGTCTCGTAGGTCGACCAACAAATCGCAGCGGCCGGCGCGTGGAATAGCATCCTCGGAATCCATCCTCTCATGAGCCCACGATACCCGTCCTTCTTCACCACAGCTCGAATGACGTCGCCGATTGAACTGCTGGAGAATCTATCGCTACCGCAGACTCCCTGCACATTTTGGTGAAGAACAATAGTTTTGATTCCAAAGATATGTCCACAAATGTTGTAGTGCCCTAAAACTACCTATATCGCTGAAGCTGTAATCGAAGCTGCATAAAAACAAATCAGAGTACGAAGAACAGTGGTCTTAAGTGGTATGAACCCAGGATGCACAGACAGCTGAGGAAATTTGGCGAATAAACTGTCAAACGGATATGGACAAGTAACAACCGGAAAGTGATTATGTACTACAATAGAGAAAACTCAACTGATGAGTCACTATTTAATCCCCCTGTCTGAAAATTTCAAGAAGCATACGAATGGTTTAGGGCCGACATCGATAGATAAGATAGTGAGTCATTTGTCATTACCTGGCATTGTAGCTGTGTCTTGACCACGTCGAGCGGAGTCGTGACTGCAGCTGCCAGTGCCCCCGCTGCCGCCCCAGCTGTTGCGTGCACCACCAGGCTCTCGTCGCTTGCCGCTTCCGGCAAGAATGCCTCCGTCAGGCCCTGCTTTGCGGCCTCATATGTTGCGAAGTGCACTGCCGTGAAGGGCGCGTTCATCACGACGGTGGTTCGGTACGACGCATAGAATGCCCCGATCCCTTCCTCCACCAGGACCCGCCTCATGCAGTCGCCCACCCCCGGTACGGGCTCCTCTCCAGCTGCAGCCGCTGTTTCACCATGTCCATTGGCGTGATCAGCGCATCGCTCGCCACCGTCGCGCATGCCCCCGATGCAGCGTGGGCCACGGGGTTGTTTGGGTCGCCAGAGGAGAAGGACTCCTTGAAGAGCTCGTAGACGGAGAAGTAGACTGCGTGGGCTGGCCCAGCTCCAAGACCCATCGCGCCAATGCCCCGGTAGAGCCCGGCAGGGCCTTCGAGCTTCAGGATGGAGTTGAAGGCCTGGTAGATTCCACGTTGGGTCCGGCAAGACCAGGCGAGGGCTTGCATGCGTGTCTTGAGGGTGTCCACGGGGAACATGGCCATATGCTCGACAGAGCCGGCAATGGAGCCGGCGACCATATATTGCCAGAACAAGAGGCCATCATGGCAGTCAGCAGAGACGGTTAGTTCGGGGCTGATCACCGGGGATTTGGGTACAGGTCTGTATTGGGGAGAGACGTCAGTGGCAGCCATGGAGTGGCGTTGGTGGTGGTGGTGGTGGTGGTGAGGGAGGTGTGGTTTGGAGGTTTAAAAAGCGGAGGGAAGTATTTGCGTGTGGAGATCGCTTTCGAGGTGGAAAAAGACTTGGTTTTGTCTCCATGCTCATCTTGGTGATTTTTTGGGATGTGGGGTGGGAGGAAAAGAGACTGCACTAAGCAATATATTACATATACATATATTTAATATAAGCATATATAACATTGTAGGGATTTTGTAGGCATATTAGCATGTTCTCCAAACTCATGTCGCTAGTTTTAAGTGCCCTAAAATCCTTGAATCTTCTCAAATACCTAGGTTTACATAATCAACCAAAGTTAAAGGATCTTATTTTTGAATTCAAGACTAGAGTCACTACCAAATTTGTTGAAATTATATCTCAAGCTCGATAATAAACTTTTTCTAATTTAAGTAGATTTGCTAATTGAGTGATCAGCCAGTTTGAGTGAGTTTCCTATATATGATCTAACTTTTGTTTATATATAACAAGTGTGTAGTATAAAAAAGGTTGCTTCTTCGTAAATTACAACCTGAAGCAATTAGAGAGTGTTGAAGCAAACAAATCTTGGGTAAGATTTTGTACAATTCCTTTGTGAGATTGATGTTGAGAAAACCTCCTCTAATATATTTGATATTGACAAAACTATCCTTAATCTAATTGAACATGGTAAATACATCACTGTATTTAATTCCAAATGAGATGCATGAGAAAAGAAGTTTATATTGACCTTAGTTGGTTGTTCAGACTCATGTCAAGAGTGTTGTGTATCTATTTCTAAAAGAGTTGAATTATGTTATCTAGATTAAGTGGAGTATTACTTATGTAAATTCAATTGCACTTTCAAATGAAGACTTATATACGAGCATCAACAAGGGCTCTATTAAGTTTTAACTCAATGTCCTCTCTGTTCAATTTCTGAAGACCGGTTTTATTTTCTCAAGATTATTTAGAAACCACAACATATCTAGAAACTACAATGTATTCAGAAACTGTTCTTATTTAAAAACTCATGTATGACATATACTATATGGCTGAGAAATCCTTTATTAAGGAAATTTGTAATATTCGATTTCATAGATGATTCTATAATGGATCGTGGAATATCTCAAGTCGGATATTACCTTTCAATAGGACAAGCCAACTTCTATAAATGAAGGTATCTACTTATGGAAACCAAAGATTTGGTTTTATAGGCGACCCAATCAACGAGATTCAGATTCTTATCACTCAACGGCTACTAAATATTCAAGATACAGTCTCGCTCAATTAAGCGTTGGAGAAATCCAATTAAAGATTGAAGAGCGATCCTCAAGAGACTTGTCCAACCTCTAGTGTGGAGATAGAGGAGCATGAAAAGAGATTTAATGCTGTTACAAGTAAGAGAGATCAGAATAACAAATTTCAAAATGTAAGAGAGCTTAGTATTCCACATATTTGTCTTCGTGAGCTTTATACCATGATCATTGAGAGGCTTTGTAAGAGTGATTGAGAAAAGATAGTATGATCTATATATTAAAAAAAAATTGTCATCACTTGATGTGAACTCTCATTGATTCATCTAGTGGAATTTAGTCTATCGGTTGTCAGTGTAGAAGAGTGCATGTAGGCTTGAGCTAAGTCTACCCACTATAATCATTGTATGCAATTTTCTCTATCCTTAAACTCTTCTTAATGTGTTCTAATAGAATATTATATTATGGTGTTCAGAATCAAAAACTGCATACCTTTAGATTTTGATTCTATGTGATATTTGATTTGATTCTTTTAATTCCATAATTTCTAATCAAATTCAATTAAAATCACCTATTCATCTCCTCTAAGTGATATTGCTATATACAAGAATTAGTATTAGAGCTTAGTGTTCATTATTTTGAAGTGTTTTACTTCTAAGTTAACGATTTAGTGTGTCTAGCAATAGTTCTTCAGGATCAAATGATGGACAGTTCAACAACAAGCCTCCTTACTTTGACGGGAAGGATTAAAATATCTGGTGCAACAAGATGAAGAGGTTCTTCAAAGTGCCAGACAATTTGATGGAGAATATTGTAACAAGAGGAGTAAATCCTACCACTACACTAGCTGTTACTATAGGAAACAAGAATAATGCTCATGCACCTACCTTGTCGAACTAAATATGTTAATAAGCTTGAATTTGGATTGTCTCATTGGATCTCCCTACTTTGAGGTATTAGAGTTTTATTCCATCTCCAACAAGTGATATCAAAATCAATGGTCTGGATAGGCTTGGTCCGCAATGTGTGAATCGAGATCTAATGAATTTCTCAAAGAAGGAATCTCAACTATGACTCCCGATCAAGGTGGCAAGTAGCGTTCTCTAGTAAGCTTGGCTAAGCCAAGGCAATTAAGGAGGAGTCAAGACAGATATTGTGTTGCAGTCCAACTTGATTGGTTCAAGGTGGAGACTTAAGTTATGATTGTGACACGAGCCAAGGTCTTCGTGCCCCAACCGGTCGATCATCTGGCCGAGAAAATCCCCAAGACTTACTGTGTCTGGGTCCCCTATGGTTTTTCTAGGGTTTTCTACCTGTGCTTTCTAGAATAATCCGGAGACGGGCGAAACTGTAATTGTCTGAAGTTTCTGGAATGTTCCGTATTTATGTCGGTAGTTAGGGAGTCGGTAGATGGATTCTGAGCTATCAGATCTGAAAGAGATCAAATGGTTGTAAATCGAGACCCTCTACTATATAAAGAGGCGCCCTCCTTCTCATTTCATCAATCCACAGAGAAATACAAAAGCTTTCTCCCAAAACCCCTCTCTCTCTAGAACTCTCTCTCTCAACGCGATCCGGGTTAGAAATAGGCTTAGCTTGGGCGCTCCAACGATCCAAGGACGCCCGAGTCGCCGCACGAGCCAACCATCCACAACCGGCCCATGACAAGTGGTATCAGAGCAGCGTAGAGACGACCGTTCGTGAGATCGTAGAGCAATCAACCTGGTCGAGATTATGGCCAACCCAAACGTGTATCCTGTAAACATCGTGGAAGGAGAAAACCCCAAGAAATAGTCCCACGGGAGAGACGTGGAAGATCGAGACGACGTGAAGAGTCAGCGGAAGTGTTGTCCACGCTCAACGAAAAGTTCTCGAAGATACTAGCCGCGATGATGGAGCTGGTCGATGGACTTGACGATGTCAAGGATCGGATTGCTGAAGTTGATAGAACGATCTGTGATGACTTCTCCCTCGTGATGAACGGAGCGATCGGTTGGCTTCAAATGAAAGATGAAGCTCTCGAGGCGTCGATTGAAGCCTTGAAGCTGGACGTCCAAGAAAACCAAATGTCCCACCAAGCCGAGATCGAAGCGCTGAAGGTGGAGATTCAAGGGCTCAAGACCGAGCTGGTCTTGTGCAAAATGAGCATCGCAAACGGTGCAACCACTACTCAGAACGCGCCGAGAATCGACGTGCTAAGACCTAAGGATTTCAAAAGCGAGCGATTCGCTGTGGATGTGGACAACTACCTCTGGAGCATGGAGCAGTACTTCTGGCCATGGGTATCAACGACGATACGACTAAGGTACGAACTGCTACATTGTATCTCGCTGACAATGGCATGTTATGGTGGCGATTCATGGTCGATGAGGCGAGGAAAGGCTCATCCGACTACATAGAAACATGGGACGAGTTTGTCCAGGAGCTCAGGAATCACTTCTATTCCGAGCATGCTCCCCAAGAAGCTCGTAGCAAGCTACATCGCTTGGAGCAGAAAGGCTCAATCCAAGAGTATGTGAAGGCGTTCTCCGAGTTCAAACTCCAAATCCCCAATCTTGGTGAGGAGGAAACTCTCGGAGCGTTCATGGACGGACTCAAGTCGTGGGCGCAGCTCGAGCTCAGGCGACGGGATGTCAAGAGCATTATAAAGGCGGTCTTCGTGGCTGAATCGCTGGTCAACTTCAACAAGGCCGATCTGTCTAAACACAAGGGCAGCAGGTGGAAGTTCGATCGAGGCACAAAGCGCAAGGATGAAGAAGCCGATTCCTACCGTGGCAGAAAAGACCATGGTGAGAGAGAAAGAAGCTGGGGGGAAGGATCGTCCAAACCTTCCTACCAATACCGGGGAAACTGACCCCAAAACTATATCAACCAGGAGGACAGGTTCAAACGCCCTCCATCACAACCGTGCGGTGTCTGCAAAGGCGGCCATTGGACACAGCTTTGTCTAAAGAAGAATCAACACAAAACGCTGTACTCCGTCATTACTAAGGAAGGTAAGGAGGAGGAACAGAAGAAAGAGGAACCAAAGGAAGTGTGGCTTGGTACGATACATAAGATCAACAGCATGCAGCTTGGCTCACCACCAAAACCATCTCCGAGCGCGAAGACTCTATACTTCGTGGACGTCAAGGTGTATGGAAAAACTCTTCAGGCTTTGGTGGACATAGGGGCAACCGATGTATTCCTCTCGAGCGAGGCAGCGAAATGGTTGGGACTTCGTATAGATCTATTTGAACGTTGGTACAAGGCAGTCAACGCAAATGATAAACAAGCTACCGGCATTGCTCGAGGCGTCAAGATTCAAGTCGGTGAATGGACAGACAGGCTCGATTTTGAGGTAATCCCGCTCGACGACTATGACTTGATTTTGGGGATGGACTTCTTTGACAGGGCTGAAGCAATAATCGATTTGAGAGCCAAGTCGATCATCATAACCGACCGTAAATGCCCAACGGTGGTGAGTATGCGCACTGAGGTGAAAGAGTCGAAAAGCATCTCTACGATTCGACTCGTGGATGCCAAACGAAGAAATTCGGTGCTGATCAAGGCCAAGCACAGGTTCGACCCTTGGAAAAGCCAAAGAAAGAGTGTGAGCTGCCCACAAAATCTAAAACCATATGCCAACCCAGGTGCTATTTCCGGAGATGGAAGACCTTGGAGCGGCTAAAACAAAGAAAGAGTCGCAGATGACTCATGCAGCGGTCGAGACACCGACCAAAATCTAAGTCCCGAAGCCGAAAAAGAAGCGCTCTCGTGGACGAAAGAATCGAAGTCAAAGGAAGCCGTCGACTCGAGGAAAAGAGGCGGGCGGCCAAACAAAGCTAATGCTGAAAAGTTCTACCCCGAGCGAAGAGCACCGAGGACGGCGCTCGAATGGGTGGGGGAGAATGACACGGGTCAAGGTCTTTGTGCCCCACGGTCGATCATCTGGCCGAGAAAATCCCAAGACTTACTGTGTCTAAGTCCCCTAGGGTTTTTCTAGGGTTTTTTACCTATGCTTTCTAGAATAATCCGGAGACGGGCGAAACTGTAATTGTCCGAAGTTTCTGGAATGTTCCGTATTTATGTCGGTGGTTAGGGAGTCAGTAGATGGATTCTGAGCCATCAGATCTGAAAGAGATCAAACGGTTGTAAATCGAGGCCCTCTACTATATAAAGAGGCGTCCTCCTTCTCATTTCATCAATCCACAGAGAAATACAAAAGCCTTCTCCCAGAGCCCCTCTCTCTTTAGAACTCTCTCTCTACGCGATCCGAGTTAGAAATAGGCTTAGCTTGGGCGCTCTAACGATCCAAGGACGCCCGAGTCACCGCACGAGCCGATCATCCGCAACCGGCCCGTGACAAGATTGTCTAATACTTGAAGAGATTTATTGAGGTACAACAGTGACGGTGTTATGCAAAAGCAATCCTACATCATAGATGTGATGTAAAGTGCAGCAGTGAATATTTATTATAGTTGACTCATAATCATTTATTTAAATTTTTGAGTAAAAGTAATTCGAACTTTACATGTTAACAGACTTGGATCTTGACTTTTCTTTGACAATCTCCCTAGGTAAATGTTTCATGTTTTCATTGCACCTCTCAACAAATACTAAAGGGGATAAGTGCATTAGAAGTTCTAAAACTTATTATGAAAGTGAAATTTAGTCCTAAAACTTTCAAAAAGTGCAATTAAATCCTAAAACTTGATATGAAAATGCAATTGAGTCATAAAACTTTTTAAAAATGTAATCATGTCCTAAAACTTGTCAAATCGATCCAATCAAGTCATTCTATTGGTTGCACTTTTTTAAATTGAAAGTTTTAGCACTTGATTGATCATTCATGATAAATTTTAGGACTTAATTATACTTTTTGAAATTTTAGGACTTGATCTCATGTTTGTAATAAATTTTAGAGCATGATTGTACTTTTTGAAAATTCTAAAGCTCAATTGCATTTTCGTGATAACTTTTAGGATTTCTAATGCACTTATCCCAAAACTAAATATGTGCTCTCAAAATGAGAGCATACTATTAATAGGACTCTTCAGGTTTTTGGTTTTGTTAAATTCGCACTCAGAACTTGTAAAAGGTCAATTGCGGGCACGTTTAAATTTTATTGAGCTTGACAAGACAGAGAATCATCTCCACAAATCACGCCGTGTGCTCTCCACGAGACCATATCGCAGCGACAAGTCTTCCATGTTAAATGAAACATCCATCGCCCTCAGATCGTCGTCCTCCTCGTGAAAACGAATGAGAGATAAGAGGTTGGACGGAGAGACGCGCTCGCGGAATCGTGTGGTATCCACAAGCTTTATTTGCTTGGTCTTGAGAAGATAACCCGTTTACTGCCGCGATCGCTAAAAAGGACCCTCGCCGCATCATGTGAATAGAGTGGCTCCGATGAACGGTACCGGCATCGACATCGTTGCGCCATTGATTACGAGATTTAGATAGCATTGGTTGTAATTCATGTGATTGCAGATGAAACATAATTAATCCCAAGGTAGTAATGTTTAGGAAATATGGAGAATTAATAAGGAAATTTGGGTGATCAATCGCAAGTGTAGCAATGTTTAGAAAATATGGAGAATTAATCAGGAAATTTGGGTAATCAAGGACCCAATTGAGAACTCCTCCATCGGTCCATGAAGGCGGATCATGAGATGCATAGTCACGACCCCCGGAACTTGACAAAGATGAGGGAGATTGGTTTGGCGTGACGCACTCCTGGGGTCCCCAGGCGCCACTAGAGTCAACGTCGCTCCTTTGCACAAGTCTTTAAGATTCTTTGCTTTTGGAGTTCCCCTCCTTCGATTTAAGAAAAAATAGGCACACAAAAATAAAAACCAAATAAGAAAAGTTCAAAGGGAAAATTTTAAAAAATGGGCCAAAGTGCCTTCATTTTTTCAAATAAGGGTTTAAATTACCTTCATTATCTCAAACAAGGGGCTGAAATGGATATTATCTCAAATAAGGGTCTGAAGTAACCTTATTGGTCATAAAAAGGGCCTGATTCACCAGTTAATAGGGATATTTTGGTCATTCAATATATTTTTTTAATTTTTATTATTTTTCCTTTTTTGAGTTTTTTTTAAAAAAAAACTGAAAAAGAAGATGAAAAAAACACAGGTGGGAGGAGGCACTGCCCTAATACTGATGGGCCGACGAGGAGGCACCGGCGACCCCACCAAACTGTGGCCTTCAGCTAATCCAGGACGATGGTAGCTGCCGAGGGCCGGCAACCTTATCGGCCATTGCTGCCACCACATCAGCATTGGGGCAGCGGCCACAAGTGGGAGAGTAGCCTCGTCCCACCTGTTTTTTTTTTTTTTTTTTTAATTTTTTTTTTTAATTTTTTTTAATTTGATTTAACTAAAAATTTGGTTAAAAGTGTATTTTGACAAAAATATCCCTGATCGATCGGAATATTTAGTCAATGGCTGGCTGGCGAGGTGAGGCCCTTATTTGAAACAGTCATGGCCACTTCAGGCTCTTATTTAAGATAATGATGACATTTCATGACCTTATTTAAGAAAATAAGAACATTTGAGACTCTTATTTGAAATTTTCCCAAGTTAAAATAGGCCAATGCTGTTGGAGTCTCCCTAGTTGTGTATATTGTCTATTGGGCCCCATTATAGTTGGCCCGGGCAAGCCTTTGCTCCAAGCTCTCGAGTTGTTTCATTTCCCTCCCGTTTGAAGTTCCTACCCAACTCCTCCAGTCTGTGCAACGATTTATGCAGGCCCAAAGTACGAAAAATATATGAGGACCGTATTTTTCTTGAATCAGTACGTCACTCACTTTCAGTTTTAGTTAAATTTGAATGTTGGTTTTGTCGATACTTGTTGGCTTAACATAATCTAACTCGTAACATGTTAATCAAAGACATTAATGATTTTCATCAGCCGGGCCATGGAGGATCTAGATATCTATCTTGAGCACGACATCAATGTTAATTGAACGACTACATGAGCAATCTTAACAAGCAATATGCATCCATATGAAGTCACTCGTTACATCCAGGTTTCATAATCTTAATCAGAAATCTCGCACGACCAACATTTTGGATTCACAAGCAATATATGTGTCTATAAGTATTGTTGTATAAAAGTTTCATCATATTACATAGCAATATTAACGGGTTGACCGAGTGGTTAAGCGATTGAATCGAATTTTTCACATGTAAAAGATAGGCAACTTTACTCACGCTGTATAACTATGTTGTCTGACCCCAAAAGGGCAGAAAAAACCCACACCCCCTGAAATTTTAGAGGGGATGGGGAGAATTTTCTTGCCCTGCATGCGGGTGGGGTGGGTTTGCTTTTGTTGAGCTCCCTCTCCACGTACAAGCCTCGCCTAATAAACATGCCCCACCCCTGCCTGTGATCCTACCTTTACGAATTGAATATTTCTAAGATGTGTTTGATAACCTCACTAAGTGCATTAGACAACCTTTAAACTATTCACATCTTAATTGATTTAATATAAGTGAAAAATCAATATTGTGTCAAGTAAGGAAGGGTTTACTCATTTGGATTCATTAATAGGATATTTGATGAAAGAGTAAACCTTACCAAGCATGTTGCTAAAACCTACTAATAACATCCACGACCCCATGTCGGGTAAGAAAATATTTATTTTTATCATTCAACATTCATCAATTATCAAACAACTTTCTGCTCCATATTCAAAACTTAAAATCTTTCCCACTTAAAATTTGGTACTCAAAATTTTCAAAACCTATATTTCAGTTTGATCCAACGAGCCGCTAGTATTATGCCCGGTGTCTTTATATGAATTGCATCACTCAGGTAATGGAAAGTTCTTTATTTTTCACCTTATATTCCAATGTTAACATGAATTCCACCTAAATTTCATTCGCTTTTCTCATAAAAATTTTTCAAATTAAACTTTTGCAATTAATTCTTTACTCTTTCTTCTTTTGGAATAAGTGCACCTGAAGTTTTAAAACTTATCATGAAAGTGCAATTGAATTCTAAAACTTAAAAAAATGCAATTAAGTCATAAAACTTGTCAAGTTGATTTAATCAAGTCCTTTCGTTAATTCCATCCAAGACTAACGAAAAAGGCTAGCATATCTTATTTATTATTCTCTTAAGACGCGTGGTGATAATGTGGCGCCTACCAAGTGCCACGTTACAAAAAATATTCAAAAAAAAATACAAACTAAATTAGGTTTAGAAGCTAAAAAAATTAAAACAAAAAAAATCACATTAATGGTTGTGGCCAAGCCCTAATCAGTGGTCACTAGGAAGGGTTGGTAGAGGTCACCTGGGCCATCCCAAAGCCTAGTGACCCTCGCTGGCCTCAAGCAAGGCCTCATCGATCCCCAAGATCTTGGGGAGGACCTATTGGCCTAGATCTTGGGGGAGGGAGTGACCCTTTTGTTCCTCTCTTGGGAGGTGAATGCTTAACCGACCCTAGGCGAGGCCTCTTCGACCCTTGTAAGCCTTAGGAGAGGCCTGGCAACCCTCGCTCAGACCTAGAGCAAGGGTTGTGCCCTTCCCTAGATTTGGGCCTCCTAGCCCTCACTAGGCTTCGAGAAAGCCTAGGCGAGCTTTTATGACTCTTCACAGTGGCTACGGTGGGGGCCATCGACAGGGACTTGTTCCATTTTTGTTTTTTTACTTGGTTTTCAGAAAAGAATATTATCCTTTTTAATCAATTTATCTAATTTAAGTAAAATTTGAAAAAGAATAGAAAATGACGACTCCTTTAGAAAAATGAAGTTATTTAAGTTCTTTTTCCAAAGAGCACTTTTCCGCACTTAGGAGCGCTATTATATTAAGAGCTTTCTTTCTTACTCAGCTTGGTCGTAAGTTAGCCGCCCATAACTTTTAGTAAAAATAAAAAACGAAACATTTATCCCCGCTTCGTGTCCTATCACTAGTGCTTACTCTTGATCCAAGAGGTCTGGGGAATACCCTAGGAAGGAAGACAATCTCTCCTCGAAGATGGATGGGCTTAATCCAACTTCATGCTTTAACCGGGAAGACCTCTTCCTATCCCAGCTCCAGGGCCAGGGATGAGTGATTAAAAAAAATATCATGTAGGAGAGAGAAAGTAATAGAACATGCCACGTCAATATTTTCTATTTTTGGTTGGACGGAGTTAATGGAAGAACTTGATCGCACCGACTTGACAAGTTTTAAAACTTAATTACACTTTTTGAAATTTTTAATATTTAATTACCCTTTTGCCAAAAATTTTAGAACTTTCACTACACTTATCCCCCTTTTTATTATAAGTACTTTTATTTTTTCTTCATTTGTACCAATTTCATCTTTGTGAAGCAGTGCTAAGTAAGGTAGGAAAATCTAGATGTTTGTTAGAGTCGGGGATGGGACACATAAATATGTCCCATGTGACGGGGGCCGTGGTGCATGGGACGGGAACGAGGTATACGACCCATGCACTTATCGTGCCCCGTTGCCATCCTCATTCGATTCTCATTTTCGGCATGTGGATGGAGCCTTTTATCAGTGTGCATACCAGATAGATGGTATAGGTTTTATATGTTTGTCCAGATCAGTTAAAACAAACGTCCCGAAAATGATAATTATAAAGTGATTGTTACTCGTATTGAATACGAATGCGTAGGTAGGGATGGCAATATGGGTTATAAACACACTTTTTAACTCTTTTTCAATTGGTCAGGGGTGTATGGGTTTCCAAAATTTTTAACTGCAGGTCGGAACGGGTTAAAGAACAAAAAAACCCACCAACATTCGAGTTAAAGTGAGTATGAGATAGATCTATTTTCCAATCAATTTCAGTCGGAGTTAAAACTAAAGTGGGCCAAGGGACGTTTTTGACCGAAACCAAAGGAAGAAGACCATAGAGGGCCGTATCATCTGGATCTGTGTAAATTTCTCACATGCATGAACATTTGTACACAAGTGGGGCATATATATACAAATACACAAATGAGGAGGAGGATGCTGAGTTTGCGGAACCAGACAAAATATTTGTAATATGCCCCTAGTTAAGTAGAAGAAGATGGGGTTGGTAGCCCCATTCCACCAATATTGTATTACAGAAAAATTAGTAAATACAGGTTAAATGAATCAATTTGATCAGTCAAGTCATTTTCAATCTGATCCAAAGCTTCAGCTCACTCGTTTGACAAGTTTATACAAAGATTAGTCCTCAAACAATGAAAATTGATATGTTGATATATAGAAGGAAAATGATATAAATAGTCAATAAACATTGAGCAAACCGAAGGATTATATTGAATATTTACTGGTAGTTAATGAACCAAACTGAATAAATCAAAAGTCTGAAAATGATATTGTACATTGAGTCAAAGTATATAAATCACTGATGTCATTTTCTTATCTTTTTATGAAGGGTACTCTTCTTGGCTTCAAGATCTTAACGGGATTCCTGCAACTCTGCCATTTTCCACGAAGCTGTCGGTGGCCCCGTATCAAACTAGTCAAGCCTCGTGGTGAGAAGATACCATTTCCTTGGCGAGTTTTCAAAGCTTACTCGCACTACATGGATAAATATCACTGATCCGACTCTTATTCTCCATCCGTCCCTTTTGTAGCCTTGGAATTAATGAATCTTACTTATTGCTCCTAACTCTTTTTTTTTTTTTTAACTTGAGGAAAAATTACCAAAAAAAAAAATCCTAAACCTATTTTATTTGTATTAATTCTATCATAAATCCTTTAATTTTACCAATTGAGATCTAAATCCTTTGAAATTGTGCCAATCGAGTTTACAAGATTAATTTTGACTGGAATTGATGACATGGATGCTAACTGTTCTACGTGGCATGGTCGACATTGACGTGAAAATTCTTTTAATCTTTTTAAATTAATATTTTTTAATTAATAATTTTTTCTATTGTTAAGGGCCTGTAGGAGGCCATAAGCCACTAGCCGAAGCCCAATGATCCTTGACAACCACTAGATGAGAGTCTTCTAGCCCTCTTCACTCGTTGGCGAGGGTCGTGGCCCTTACTAACCATTGGGCGAGGGTTCACTACCCTTGTCCAGATCCAAGAGAGAGCCACGACCCTCTCCACAGCTGGCGAGGACCTGCAACCCTCACCCAGTGGTCCTGGGTTGCCAGGCCTAAGCCAGTGGCCAGCAACCCCCCTGCCAGCCATTAACAATAGAATAGAAGAAAAAAATAGACAAAAAAAAGATAAATTAAAAAAAATTCAAAAAAAAAATCTACGTTAGTATCAACCATGCTATGTTGGATAGCCAATGTCCATGTTATTAATTTTTAGCCAAAATTGACCGGATGGACTTAATTGATAAAATGTAAAATTGTTTTGGGATTTAATTAGCACAATTAAAAGATTTGAGACTAAACTGGCACAAGTGCATTAGATTTAAGACTTCTTTGATAATTTTCCCATAATTACCACATAAAAATGATGATAGAAGAATTTGTATTTAGTATTTGCATAACTTTTTAAACTTTAACAATACTTTGAATTTGGGTGGAAAATCAGTAATCGATTTTTTGTTTATTAAAGTAAAAATGACGGGTTTTTTTTTTTCAATTTAGGATTTAAAAAAATATTTTTCCAAAATAGGTTTTAAAAAAATATTTACTAATTTGGGGTCCATGCGGCACTATTAATGCCGCATGGGCCCCACGAGGTGGTATAACTGCCGCCCGGGTCCGCGCGGCATTCAAAGTGCTGCGTGAGGCCCAGTGAATGCTGCACGGGCCTGAATGCCGCGCGGGCCCATGCGGCATTCTAAGGATCGCATGGCCCAAGCCCTTTAAATAATTTTTATTTGTTTTTTTTATGTGGTTTAACATTTATATTTATATAACTTTTTAAATATAATTTCTCCCTTATCAAGCTTATTTTTATAACACAATTATTAATAATTAATTAAAAATTTTATTAATATGCATGTAATTAATGTACTTAGTATGTAAATAATTAATTTATTAAGATAAATTTTTCAAAAAATAACTAATTCATTAAGATAAAATTCAATTAATATAATTTATTTAGTATGTAAATAAATAATTAATTTATTAAGATAATTTTTTTTAATTTTTATATATTATTTACATAATAAATATATTCATTACATACATATTAATAAAATTTTCAATTAATTGTTTATAATTATGTTATAAAAATAAGTTTCAAAATTCAAAAAATTATATTTGGAAATTTCTATAAATTTAAAATTATAAAAAAAAAAAAAAAAAATATGAAATTAAAAAATTTATATAAATATAAAATTATAAAAAAGAAATAAAAATTATAAACTTATAAAATATAAATTTAAAAAAATTAACTTTAGAAAATTTATATAAATATAAAATTATAAAAACAAATAAAAAATATGAATGCTATAAAAACAAGCTTCAAAAGGAAACAAATTATATTTAGCAAGTTATATAAATAAAAAAATTATAAAAATAAATAAAAAATATGAAATTTAAAAAAAGTTATTTCAATTAATTATTGATAATTATCTTATAAAAATAGGTTTCAAAAGGAAAAAAATTGTATTTACAAAGTTATATAAATATAAAATTATAAAAAAAATAAAAATGGGAAATTAAAAAATTATATAAATATAAACCTATTTTGTTAAATATTTTTTAAAATCCTAAATTGGAAAAAAAAACCCCCTAAAAATGACCATGTCTAAGGGCGAAGTTGAGCTAAATCAAGTTATTGAAGTTTTTTTTAAAATCTTTTTCAAAATATAAATTCGCGAATTAGAAACACCTACACAGTGTTATCCTTTAGTTTTAGTCCAAGATCGCATCAGAATTCGAGTCCGGGCTAAATACGAGCTTAGATTGAAATTTATATTTTGTTAATGAAGCATTGACAAATTTGAACGGTTGACTCAAGTCGTGCCCGAATGGTAAACTTGTCTTGATTCGACTCGACAAGACTCGATCTGCACTTAATACCGTCTTTTTATAGGTGAAAGATCAGGGAGATGCTACCATAATCATCCCATACTTATTACTGACTGTTTTATTTGAGCGGCAACAACTCGGTATACTCGAAATTGAAATGTCCGAAATCGATGAGCTTATCACGGAGAAAATATTAGCTACAGACCGGGTGCCATCTCATTTTTACAGACGCCCATTCATTATGCAACACGTGTCCATCAAAGGCGCACTTGTCAAAATTTTTCTCTCTCCTTCGTTGCCCTCTCTCTTCTCTCCGTTTTCTTCGCTTCTTTTTGCCAGCCATGGACGACCCTCTTTTCCCAATCTCTGACGACCTGTCCATTGCCAGCAATCCAGCTATCGTCTCCGTCCGGTTAGGTTTTCATTTCCTCTGGTCCTTGCATTTGCTCGAGGGCTCGATCTCGTATGCCCCCTACACGATTTTGATTCGTTGTTCTGTGTCTGTGATTATCAACGCGCAGCACGCTGACGACACGATGTCAAGACTAGGATTGGCAACGCGACTTAGGGTGTAGAGGAAGTTGTCAAGGCCAGTGAGAACCCCAACGACAGCCAAGGCAGAGAAGAGGAAGGAGTCCAGGAGGAAGAGGCTAGCGGAGCGGGCCCTCGGTGGAGCAACGACGGAAGTAGGCTACTGCGAATGACATCGTCGGCCGCCTCGTGCAGTTGAGGGAGAGGGCCGGAGGGAGATGGAGAGAGCGGGGTAACGGAGGAAAAAAAAAATGAGAGAAGAGAGAGCGTCGTCCGTGGCTTTGCAGAAGAAAACGAAGAAAAGACAGAGAGGAGAGAGACGTCAACAGAAGAGAGAGAAAAATTTGGCAATTGAGCTCTGGAGGGATACATGTCGCATAATGAATGGGCGTCTGTAAAGATGAAGTGGCACCCGACCTAACATTTTCTCCTTATCACCGCAGCCTATCGACAATGTCAAATGAAAGTGATGGGCCGAGCGAGCAACTAATCCTTTAGCAAGAAAGGACAAAATCTTGTGGCCGCCACCAGAGAAGGGATGGCCACGTCTCTCGAATATCTTATCGAGATTCTGGTTTCCCACTGGGTCGTCGTGAGGCCGCCACACGCCCCAAGACTTCATCCACCCCATCCTCGCCACGTGGATCTGATCCGACGGCCCCCTCCGATCCCCCGTCCGCCTGGAACTCTCTGGCTCCGCGTGCTTCCTTTCATCTCCTATAAAACTGTCGAACAAGCCGCGTTGTGTAACTGTGAATCTGTGATCATGCCTTCTCCCTTCTGATCTCCAATTCTTTCTCCATCTGATTCGGTGTATTTCTCTCTCTTCTCTCTCTCTCTCTCTAGACCGGAGACGATGTCGTCGAGCCTCGTTCCAGCTTTCTCTCTATCGCCAAGTGACAAGCTTTCGACCATGCTCATGGCAAGCTCATTCGCGCCTTCTGTGCGTTTTCTGCCATCAAGTTCGAGGCAAGGAATTGCCCGTGCGGCCCGACAGCGAGCCTCCGCACAAGCCGATCGTCCTGTTCTCACGGGCATCATCTTCGAGCCTTTCCAAGAGGTCAAGAGAGAAGATCTTGCGGTACCGGTGTCGCCTCAGCTCTCCCTTGCTCGTCAAAACTATCTCGAGGACTGCGAAGCCGCGATCAATGAGCAGATCAAGTAAGAAGGGCAAACAATGAATCACCTCTTTCTTCCTTTGCTTGTGACAACCTCTGAGTTAAGAAATATATTCATACATGCGTTTTGGAAGAATGGTTTGTGCAACACGATATCAGAGCGCATATGTAGTTGTGAATGTTAAATACATCCATTGGAGGCACATTTTTTTACATAGCTTTAGCTTTTCAAATGAATGGTTTCTATGCAACACGACCGCTTCCGTCATTTGAATCATTATTTTTTTGTTTCTTGCTCTTGTGACTAGTGTTGAGTACACCGTGTCCTATGCTTACCACACCATGTATGCATATTTCGACCGGGACAACATCGCTCTCAAGGGCCTTGCTAAGTAAGCCAATCGAATAGATTTGTTTTGATGCCGTTCTGATTGCTTTGATACTAAATCGGTGTTTTAATCGTTCGGATGTCTCTGGATTATCGAAGATTTTATAAGGAGTCGAGTGAAGAGGAAAGAGAGCATGCTGAGAAGTTGATGGAGTATCAGGTTAGATAGAAGCTCATGGTGTTGACTTCATTTTGGTCTTACTCCATGTTGCTGAAGGCACCATAATTACTGATGATTCTATATGCTTTTGTTCCGTTAATACAAAGAACAAACGAGGAGGGAAAGTAAAACTTCACTCCATCTTGATGACGCCTTCGGAGTTCGATCATGCCGAGAAAGGGGATGCCCTTTATTGTAAGCTTTTTGCTAGTTTCTCTGACTGTCCTTGTAGTTTTAAGGTTTTCCATCAAGTGCAGCTTCTTTTTCCCAAAATTAATGTCACGAAATCAGTTCACGATAATCATTTTTTTTTTCCGCTTGGTTCACTGATTCAGCAATGGAGCTAGCGTTATGTCTGGAGAAGTTGACAAATGAAAAACTCCTGCGCCTGCACAGGGTGATAACACCTCTTAAAACTTCCCGTGCCTACTCTTATCGGTTCTTGTATGTTCTTCTCCAAGTGAACTGAAAAGCGTTACCGGATGATTTTGTCCTCCTTATCTACAGGTTGCAGAACAAAACAACGACCCGCAGCTCCAGGATTTTATAGAAAGCGAGTTCTTGTATGAGCAGGTTAGCAGGCGATCCCTTCAATTCCGACTTTTTCCCCCTAGTGATGTTGCTTACTTTCTCGAGCACACGTATCAATTATCCGAAGACGATTCCCTCTGTTCTTCAATATCAAACTTTTCTGCACTCTTCGAAGAATTGATTGTAAATATTTCGAAGAATCTGCAAGTCCTAATCTATCCTGGCTTGTCCATAGGTCGAAGCAATCAAGAAAATAGCAGATTTCGTCACACAGCTGAGAATGGTCGGAAAAGGCCATGGTATGAATCTGAACCGAAAGGAAAACTCATCCTTTTCGTATTCCAGTGGAAGAAAGAATGCCACCGCCTTCAACAAATCAGACAATAGGCTTCATAATAGGACCTTGTTTGTCTTCCTGTCTCTCCATCTTAATATCGAGTTCTAACTCGGACAGTTTTTGATGAATTCCAGGTGTTTGGCATTTCGATCAGATGCTACTCCATGAAGGCGAGACCGCATAATGTCGCAACCAGGGGGTCAAATCAAATCTTTTCCAGTTTGCACGAAGAACAAATCATCACCAAGAGAAAGCTTCTTCCTTCTTTCGCTCGAAACCAGGAGAAGGCCTTTTTTTTTTTTTTGGGTCGAAACAGTAGAAAGCTTTTAAGAGCTTGTGTTTGTAGAGAGTTCAGATGCTATCTAAATAAGCTCTATTTCGCATAGTTAAGTGAAAATCTAGGGATAGAACTTTAGTCATTGAAGGCTGCTTACCAACATGTCAGAGGCTGGTCTCCAGGACTGTGCTACTTCGCTTCTTTTTAACTTACACAAAGGAATGTCAAAAGCTATAGTGGAACTCCCTTGTTTTGCTGATTCGAATACGGCTGAGAACATAAAATTGTGCATAGATTCAATAGATCATCGGTGCAACATAATTATTCTTCCGCCTCTTCTACACGAGAATATCTCAAGCTTTAGGATAGGTCAAACAGGAAAAGAAATAGAGCATGCAAAGTAACACACTGTAACAGATATTATGACCTCAAATTGCCAATAAAATACAGGAAAATCTATTTCGGAGGAGCAAAATTAGTCAGAATTGCACTGGAACCAAAAACAAAATGCCCGCTTCCCAAAATCCTCTTGTAGCTAAATAAAAACTGCTGGTCTGCTAATCCAACACATGCATCAAAAGTAAACTCATGCAGTTGCGGATGCTTGAGCTGCAAGCCTTTTCCTTGCCTCCTCGATGATGGACAGCTTGATACCCTTGCCCTTTGGAAGGGAGACCCAAGGCTTTGTCCCCTTTCCGATGATGAACACATTGCCCAAGCGAGTAGCAAACTCATGGCCTTGCGCATCTTGGATGTGAATGGTTTCAAAAGTTCCCTTATGCTTTTCACGGTTCTTGATAACTCCAACACGTCCTCTGTTCCTTCCCCCAGTAACCATGACGACATTCCCGACATCGAATTTGATGAACTCGGTGATCTTGTTGGCCTCAAGGTCAAGTTTGATGGTGTCATTAGCCTTGATCAGAGGGTCTGGGTAGCGGATAGTACGGCCATCATAGGTGTTGAGGTATGGGATGCCTTTCTGCCCAAACTGAACTGAACGAACTTTGCAAAGCTTAAACTGAAATGAACATATTCCATGAAATAAGAACAGTGAATGTAATGCACATTCAGTGAAATAAGAAGAGTGAATGTAATGCATAATAAAATTCAGTACAGTCTTGGTGCATTAAGGAGATTTAATGCAACCAAAAAGCCCACAGAGAAAGATGGTAGACCAACCTTTGCCTCATCATCCCTAATGCTGTGGAGTCGGAATCGGCCCTTAGTGTCATAGAGGAGACGGAAATTCTCAGTTGTCTTGGGAATTGAGACCACATCTGATAAGTGAGATGTTGCAAAAGGTTAGCATATATATAATAAATAACTGTATGACACAAATTGCAATTCACAAGTCATCTGCAACCATGAACATCCTCCATATAAACATTCAACTGGCAACTTATGACAAATATTATCCTATGAAGTAATACAATATTGGCAATATGGTGTTGATGTTCTCACATAGCTGCCAGAAAGAAACAATTCACTCTACGTGTACTGCAAATCGTGAAACACATATCAGCAAGCTAAACTGCAATCTTGCAGACCAAAAGACAAACAGAATACACAAAATGCTCCCCGGATATCAGCCACTGCTTCCAGTGGAAAGCTTGAAAAAGAAAAAAGAGCATGGAGGTCTCAAAAATGAAAACGAGGTATCAACATACCCATGAAACCAGCAGGGTAAGTCTTATCTGTCCTGACTTTGTTGTCAACGAGAACATGGCGCTGCATAAGGATGGCAATGACCTCACGATACGTAAGAGCATATTTCAGCCTGTTACGCAGAATGAGGATCAAAGGCAAACATTCCCTGGATTTGTGAGGTCCAGAGGATGGCTTAGGTGCCTGCACGTCCAGATATGACATTAGAATGCAGAAATGAAAGACTCCAAAAAGGCAAAGCAACGACTCATCTGAAAGAGAAAAAAGAATTTGACGGGGTCACTCACAAATGCACCACCTAGCTTGTCAAGCATCCAATGCTTGGGAGCATTGAGCCTCTTTAAATGCTTCTTCAATCCACGTGCCTGTAATGTGCAACAACATTACAATCGATGAGGAAAAGGGGGAAGGGACTAATAATGGGAAAACAGCAAATCGTCATGTCTCTGACTTGGCATCTCAACAAATTTTCCTATCCCACGAAGTTTCACAAATTTGCTGGACCTCAGGGCTCAGATTCATTCCAATCAGAACTCATAATCAACTAATTTTCTACTTCATGTCAGCGCAAACACATCCAAAGGAAACTAACAACACAAAGCCCCAACAAATAATAGAGAGCAAATCAATGACTCCAGAATGAGACGGGTCTCACTGATTTTACTTCAGACAGAGACGTCAGGCATCTACAAAGCCCTCATTCTGTCTGAACACTCAACGAGAAAATAATAAAGACGCAAGTTTCAGAGCTCATCACCACCAGCCTCATACAAGCACAAGTAATTGCAAACATTTGCAAAACTACTTCCGCCAAAAGGCATTCAACTTTCACATTAAAGGATGTTAACACACCATTCAAAATCTCCAATCTACTAAGCACTAATGCAGCGAAAAACTATTCAGGAGGTTGCAGAGACAGGGCCGACATCGCGGGGAGGGGCGAAGAAAACATAAACCAAAGGCTATGCAGAACGAGAAAGAAGATCCAAAGGGACAGAGATAACTAGAGTGAGAAGAGAGGGTCGCTGACCATTTTGGTTGCTTCAGCTCGGACGAAACGGCAGGAGAGCTTTCCCCACCAGTCCTCAGTTCTCCTGAAATAGTACTCGATTCGGCCGCTTGAGCGAGCGAAAGAGACGGTGGATGGAGGAGTGAGAGGTTCTGTCGAAACCCTAGATCCTTTATTCATCTCTCGGGACGTTTGGGCTTCAAGGGCTTATTCTCCGAGAACCTGACTAGGCCCACGTAAATGACCCAACTGAATCGGCCCAAGAACCACCATATGAGCTTTGAACCGAGGTGGATCCGAAAAAACATGTCTCTTTTCTTTTGCCCCTAACAAGGGGCCGTCGAAACATCTCGTACACATCAAGTAATTATCTGAATGCACTGTCGGCTGCCACGTAGGATCGACCGAACGGAAAAGATAGTCGAGAGATAGTTATAATTTTTTTAAAAAAATCCAAAACCCATTACAATTGTGTCAATTTAGGCCTAAACATTTTTTTGTCAATTGAGCCATAAACCTCTTGCATAATTCGAAAAAAAGATAAAGCATTATTAAACAATTATTCACGTCTGTGTTGGCCTCATCACACAAGATGGCTCGTGTCAATATCAGTTTTTTCTAACCAAAAAAAAAAAATATTCGCGTTTACTCTGGCCTTATCACATAGGATAATCGATGTCCATGTCAACGATTTTTAGCCAAAATTAGCCCGACTGAATAAATTGGTACAAATACAAAAATTTTATGACTCAATTGGCTTAAAAAAATTTATGATTCAATTGGCACAATTACAATAATTTAAAATTTTTTGGCAATTCTCTCCTTAAAAAAGCACAACTAAAGTACACACTTTTTTTTAGACATTTGAAAAGTGAGATCATCGTTGTCCTCGGCCTGAGTACATGGATTTTTTTAGGCTCCGTTTATTTCTCAAAAATAATAATTTTAAAAATTATTTTTCGAAAAAGGATTGCTTAAAATATTAGTCAATGAAAAGTATTTTTACAATGATTAACAATTTATACCTAAACATCTTAGTTGACAATGAAAATATATTTATTCATTCATTTTCGTAAATGATACGAGCGATTTTTTGAGAAAATATTTTTCAAATTATTCATTTATCATGTAATAAACGGAGTTTTAATCCATGTAAATGAAATGTCGGCAAGTTCTTGAATCAATGCCATAAATTATCTCGTTGGCCGGCCTTATTGAAACGAGTTACACTGACGAAATTCTTTTTATTCCCCATCTTTTTAACCCGTTTAGAGCATTTCTATTGCGGCATTTTCAATCCCACATCCAGATCTAATCTAATAATACGTAACATAACGTGTCATTGTAAAAGTAACTTTTGAACATTAAACGAATGTAATTGAAAGATTCTTCCCTTTTTTAAATAAAATTATCAAGGTTCTTTTTAAAGAAGTAAAATTTCTGGGAAAATCTCTTAAAATGTCAATCTGGATATGAATACGTAATTTTATCCACATATTTTCATATATGCAATCATTAATGAAACGGACTCTATATGCCAATCATTTGATAAAGTATTTTTTCTCTTTTCAAGAAAATTTGAGTTGGAATATGTCACAATATCATAGTCATAAATAGGGAAAATTAGCAAAAAAGCCATAAAACTATTACAATTTTACGAATTCAATCCTAAACGTTTTGTTTGTCAATTCAGCCCCAAACCTTTTATACTTGTGCCAATTTAGTCAATCTAGCCTATTTAGCAAAAAATCGCAAACATGGTGTAGTCGGTGCTAACATGGCACGACCATGGATAATTTTTAAAGTATTTTAACATTTTTTGGATTTTTATTTAATTTTTCTTTTCTTTCTCCTCCCTCCAACCAATTGCCCTAGCCTCAATTGCCCTTGGTGAGGTGTGACCTTGCTGTCGCTAGGTAAGGCTTCAACTTGCCATGGCTAGGGAAGCCGACCTTGCCCATCGATTGCAAGGTCGAGCCTTGCCTAGCCAATGCGAGGTTTGGCCTTGTCTCTAGCTATTTGTCGAGGTCTGGCGACTAGCTAGATAAAAAAAAAAGGGGGGGGGGAAAAAATAGAAAATAGAAAAAAAATATATTTTTAAAAAATAATAAAATATTTTAAAAAATTATCAACGTCAGCTCTAGCCGGCCATGTTAGTGATTTTCTATCAAAATTGACTTGATTGACTGTATTGATACAAATACAAAATGTTTATAATTGAATTAGCAAAAAAAAAAGGGCTATGACAGAATTGACATAATTGCAATAGGTTTAGAATTTTTTTGATAATCCTCCCTTCATAAGTATCATATTTTCTAATTATATAAAAATGTAATAAGTGGTAAAATTCACTTAATTAGAAAGCTAAAATATTTATGCTCGTACAATGACGTAAACTGACTTTATTGGGGGCAACAGGTCATGTGGTAGAAACAAAAAATTACAAATCTACCATAGAATAAAATGGAGAGTGAAATTGACTTTACCGCTTGCAGTTGAATTTGTAGCAAATTACACCGACTCCATACCCAAAAAACACATATATAGATAATTATGCGATAAAGAAATATATAGATAATTATTATATGAGTCAATACTATCACATAATGTGTAGAATCACTTTGGCTAAATCTCAATATGAACAATAAGAAAGAGAATCCTAAAGCTGATGCGATCGCAACCCCATCACCTTCCATCTCTTTACTTCTAAAAGAGAGAGATGCCTTCAGTTGACCTCATTTATTGTCTCAGAATAGACCGTTGAGTCCAACTTTTAACTGTTTTAAGATGGTTTGTTTCCAGCCAGTGAAGTTTACGCATTAGAACTGAACCAGATCGTGCCTGATCTTGTGACTGTGCGGGTCGATTCGAAATAGAAGTTGGTCCTTTCCTGTGGATTTAACTCGATTCCGACGCCACTCCACGGTTGCGCCGGTCACATTTCTTAATTGCTCCGCATGATTCGCCTACCGCAAATGGAACATGAACCTTGATCGTGTGCATGTTGACATCAGATTCATCGGTCGAGGATTTAATGAAACATGAGGCAAATGCGAATCATTTAGAGTGACGTGAACGAATGTATGTATGTCCTGGCGGATTACGCGTATAAATTGTGGCCGTCATGCAAGTCGCATCTGCGCTCGACAATTAACAACGCAAGCACGAAATGGCTTCTGGTGGCGGGTCATTCCCTTTCGCTCTTGTGACTCTGCTCCTCTTCCTCATCTCCCCATCTCCATCCTTGTCTGCTGATGATGGCAAGGTGAACTTGTCGCTCTACTACGAGAGCCTGTGTCCCGGCAGCGCAGATTTCATAGCCAACTACCTCGTGAAGGCCTTCGACACCGATCTCATAGACATTATCAACCTCAAAATCGTCCCTTGGGGCAATGCTCGAATGGACAGTCGCACCGGAGCATTCATATGCCAGGTATAGTTTCAAAATCGAAACCCGAATTTCGTTCTTCACGTCAATAAGCTCTCTCGCCCAATGATTTGGGTAGTTCCCGTTATGAGTCCTCTGAATTCTGTTGCAGCATGGTGAGGTCGAATGCTACCTCAACACCATTCAAGCTTGTGGCATCGAGGTCTGGTCTGATCTGGTAAGTGCGGCTTCCGACCGCTTTGGCCCTCATCTATATTTTTAATCTAAATACACGATGTGCCAAAAGATTTCTCGCTTTTGGTTCGTATTGAGTAAGTTATTTTTCTCTTGATGCATCGTTCTCCCTGCTCAGAAACCGCATTTCAATTTCATTCGCTGCGTGGAGCGTAATGTCTCCGAGGGCGGGCTGCAAGCGGGGAAGGTCTCGGCTGTGCATCAGGAAAAATCTTCAAATGTTGCAGCCTCAAAATTGTGGGAGTCTTGTGCTGAAGAGCTGAAATTGGAGGAAGCAGGCATATACAACTGTTACACCAGTGGACGCGGAAGAGAGGTAAAACCGAAACTTCTTCACAATCATAAGCCAATGCTTGCTTGCAGCATATTCTACCACCATTTTCTCACGATCAATAGATGAAGAAATGGGTCATGTCTCGACGAATGATGCTTGATTTGAAGGATTCGCGACTCTCTCACCTGTCCTCTGTCTGAACTTGATCTGAGTTTAGGAATTGGAAGAGAACGGTGTGGTCAGTTTCAGAACCTAGAGTCTCCAAAGATCCTAGATTTGCTCTTTGAAATTCGTTTCATATTTCGTACCTTCTCTATTGTAGATAGAATTAAGCTGCTACTACAGTATTCCAGTAAAAAATCGGCATGTCTAGTCTACTCCTAGAACCATCACCTCAGTAAATGTTGGGATGCGCCCCTGTCCCTTGATCTAAACTTGTAAGCTGACTGTTGCCAACTCAAATGCAGCTTGAACTACAATACAAAACCGAGACTGATCAGCTTAGTCCGCCTCACGAGTACACACCGTGGGTGGCTGTGAATGACCAACCGCTCTACGATGTTCGTATCCTAATACCCCCCTCTCTCTCTCTCTAGCTAGCTTGGATCTGATCTGAAACGTTGTGGTTGCAGGACTACTTGAATTTCATAGACTACGTTTGCCAGGCTTACAAGGGCGGCCCGGCAAAACCCACTGCTTGCAACTCGACTCACCGAGGAGCGAATTCCGCCGTACACCATGCCCATGAAGCAGAAAAAACCCGGATCCCCTTGTTGGTCCACTTAGACCAAATCAACAAGAAGTGAAGAATTAAGCCATGTGTGCTTAACAAGTAGTTTGTGCCACGTTTCTAAATAAAATGCCTGTTCAGCTAAGCAAATCCATTAGCTATTTGGTTCTTCGAGTTTATGTTGCCAAATATCTTTTTGCTAGACCACGGTCGTGTCGTTCTTGATTTGGGTCCGGTTGGATTATCGATTCTTGATGTTGCTTGGAATTACTTTCCAGCTTGGTATCGTTCGATTTCGAATTGCGACTAGGCGAAACCACATCTAGGATCTATTTCTTGAATTCGTGGATTTGGAAGATGTAATTAGCCTCTTCTAATGGATAAAGCATACAATTAGCATCAACGGGGATAACACACTCCTAGATTTTCTGTAGGTCTTATACGGGACGGGCTGTGAACGGGCATATGTCGCCATTTTCCCGTAAAAGTACGTGAAAAGAATTTGGCATTCTTATAATTGTAATTGAAGATGACGTTGTCACGACTTTACATCGATTGTACTACAATCGAAAGCGCTTGCATATTATAATAATAGGAGCATTTCCATTGCAATGTCTTGTAAAGATATCATATCTGATAATTGGATTTTGCTGCTATTCCGTGCTATCAAAAGAATTTTATGTGTATTCATGCGGTCATGATATCCATGGCACGATTATAATATGTTTATGACTTCTTTTTGGTAATTTCCCAAATCGATCTCGTTCTTGTTCTCTCCATTTGCCACCGAATATGACCTCCTCCCACTAATCAACTCCATGGCTTCCATCAAACTTGCTTGGCTTATTCTTCAACCATATACACAAAAAGATCCCAATGGAACATGCAAAAGTTCCCTTATTTCTTCCCAACTTTGGAACCAGTCAAGGCAAGAAAAAAAAAGGGGTGAGTCAAAAAGAGACTCCACACCTGGCCTTGCCTCAACAAGCAGATGGCTTTGCAAATCTGACTCAGTTGATTCCCAAAATTGCACGGTAATACTTCATGTTCTCTTCAAAGGACTTGGCGAAACCGAAGCGGTTTCGCGATTCGTGGCTAGTTTCTCCTTGGCGCAAAGTTATTATGCCTCCTCTTGCGGGATTTGCAATCACCTCCTTGGCCATTCTCAAGAATTCACCAACTACCTTCTGACCCTTCATTACATTAAAGACCATCCATTGTGATCTCATTCCAGCATTATCACCTCCTCTTTTTGCTTAGACTCTTCATCTCACTTAGGAATATTGTCAAAAAAATCCCGAACATTTTACATTTTTGCAAATTCATTTCTAAACTTTTTAAGTTTGCCGATTTAGTTCTAAACCTTTTCACCTTTTGCCAATTCAGTCCTATTAGCCAGAAATCACTGATGGTACCGCAGGCCCTGACATGGATAATTTTAAATAATATTTTAATAATTTTACAAAAAAAATCTAATTCTTTTACTCTTCTTCCTTCATTTTTTCCCTTTTCTGGGGGTGACAGTGCAACCCCTTGCTTGCGGCTACGGTGAGAGCATAGCAGCCCTCCCCACCCTCGTTCAACCAGATCTGACCACTAACGGCCCTCACCTGGCCAAACCTGGCCATGGCAAGGGTGAGCGAGGGCTGCGACGCACTCGCCGTGGCTTGCAAGGGCTTCATAGCTCTCATCCAGGGTTTTGCGGGGGTTGGTGACTCCCACCTACTCTTGCCTCGACATCCTCTAACCTAGAAAATGAAAAAAGGAAAAAAAAATCATTTTTGTTATAAAATTATTAAAATATTATTTAAAATTTTCCACGTCAGCGCGCGACAATGCCATGTAGGATGGCCGGCGTCTATGTCAATAATTTCTAGCCAATAGGACTGAATTAGCAAAAGATGAAAAAGTCTGGGACTGAATTAGCAAACTTAAAAGGTTTAGGATTGAATTGGCTAAAATGTCAAAGGTTTATGACTTTTTTGATAATTTTTCCCATCTTAGACACTAAAGCATCAATCCTCACCTCTTCCACCACCAATTTCACACCAAGAGCCTTTGCTCGTTCTTGAAGCCTCTCTTTGCCTCCTCGAATCCGATCAAACCCTCTTCATCGTCCCATTTCATCGAAGTTATCCTTAGAGCTGCACGTCTCCTCACCACGGCAATGGACTTGATCAATGCTGACCATTGGTCACTTCTCCCGTGTCGAAGTCAATGATATGCCCGGTCTCCACATGTTCAGGCATGCAATCGAGAATTATTGAATTTGCCGCGAAATGGGCGAACCTCCCGTGGAGTGTGTCGCGATCTAAAATTAAAAATTTCAAGTTAATGAATTACCATATTAATTAAATGAATTAACTAATCCAGTTTGAGCTCTCTCAAGCTCTACTAATTCGCAGCTTAGGTTCACATGATTTTTTATCAAAAGATTTTTCAATTTTGGAGCCACCTTTTCTTGATAGGTAGCTTAGATATCTAAATAAAGTATTGTGAGAATACTTTATTTTTTGCAAACCAGATATTTAGGTTTAGGGATTTGATTATGTTAATTTTTTCGATTAACGCCATTTCAGTACCATTCTTATGAAAATTTTTACGGATTAACAAATTCAATTGATTCACTTTGGAAATCAACGTGCAATTATGTTTTTTTTTTTTGGGTTTTCTTGATATGTCAAAGAGACCAATTACGAAAAAAATTAATGATAATTAACATAAACTAAAAATTGATTTCCCAAAGTTCACTTTACATTAAAAATCATCTTGAAGCGTAATTTCTGAAAAAATTCCATTTAAGACCAAGACATGATGTTTTTGTTTTGTGATCTAGAAAAAAAAAAATAAATCAAATAAAAGTATGATAAATCTTGAGCATAATACACCTTATAATCCGAATTTTCCGATGAATTCGCCATACCTAAAAGTTAGGGTCGAACGGAAATTTTATTTAGATGGTGAATTTTAATATTGGACTAAAGTCGTACCTAAATATTATGGGTCAGATAGCGAAGTCCAATTTCATGAAACTAGTTGGTTTGATACCAAAGGTATGAGATGTGATGGACAATTTTGATGTGCGGATGAGATCAACCTTTAGGAGTGAAGTTGGATAGCCATCCTTTATGCAAATTTTCCTTGGGACTTAGGGACATGAGAGCATGTATTATACTCAAGTAAATTATAAAATTATTTGAATTGAATGAAACACGAAACTATAGTGTAAAAATAAAATAAATTTTGGCAATATAGGGGATAGGCGCCGAATTATAAATGGCAAATTGCCCTGTCCACAAAGGATTACATCTTTTAAAAAATTAAGAAATTATCTCATGAGATTTTTAGGATATTTCAGAAAATTATGCAAATTAGGAAAGATATATTCAATCAGAGCAAGGATTTATCTGCAATACCTAAAGATATGCTCAAGATTTAGATTACTCCAAGATCAAACCACAAGATAGGTCAAGTATCCCAAAGAAATGCCCAAAAATCTGAAAAATATGCACAATGTCCGCAAAAAATGTTTCAAATTCGGAAATTCAAATTAGGCAATTATAATCTATTTGAGAATCATCGCTATTCATCAAATATTCACTTGACATTAAAACCAAACATATATTTTCAGAATCTCTCGAGATAGGGATGTTACCTAATCCGAACTTGAACAAAAAACTTGATGAACAAGCTAAGCTACTCGGACTGACCGGTGGAGAATTTAATCCTCGCCAAATAGAAAAAAAAATCACTCCAAAAACGTCCGAACAGTAGCAAATTCAACCCGTGAACAACAGCGAAACAAGCCTCTGAAGAGCAAGAGTATTGCACGAAACAGCGAGGAAAACGACCCTGAATTGTGGACCAAAAATCTGCACAAAAGAGCAAGTGTAATCGAGCAAAAATAGACGCTCTTTTCAGCACGAACAACAGCGAAACTATCGGCAAAATAGTCCCAAAATCTGCCCTCGAACAGGATTTTTTTTTGGCCCGAGCAGCTGTGGATTCCACCTCCATTAATGCTTGGAGGGAACATGCCCAAACCACCGGGATTAGCAGGGACGGAACGGCGGCTAGACGGCGGTGAGCAGCAGTGACATATGGCGTGTGGCAGCAGGACGGTAGACGGCGTTGCACGGATGGCTCCGGAAGCTTCAAGAATCGCCAAAGGGAGTAGACTAAGTGAGGGCTCTCGGTTGTCTCTCTCTCTCGCCGTATTCTCGAATGTATTTTAGCAAAAAATTGCCGACCCTTAACCCTAAGCTATAACCATGTAGAATAAACTTAGTGCTCAAGTTTTCCTAATCCCAGTCGGAATAGGTTTTCTTAGTTTGAAAGATTATGAACTTTAAGAGTCCAATTCCATTAAAACACCTCAAATTTTTGGTCACAAGGAGAGATAGGAGTGGCTAAATTCTTCATGATCTTGTGGCTATAAAACATTTTTTGGGTCTCCAATTGGGCTTTAATTAATTAAATTGATAACTAACTAAAAGCCTTTAATGTTTAAATGAGCAAAATGGGATTAATTAAATATGAATTTTGGTCCAAAGCCCTTAATAAAATTAGCAGCTCTCCACTATGCTTGTCCGAATTTTCCATGTTATGCCTTGTCTGATTACTTGTCAATTTAAGTTCAATTCCTTGCATTGGTGCAAAATAATGTAAATGCAATGCATGAACAAGAAAATTAAATATGAATGATGAATTAATTATTTTTGGAAGAACTAGAATTAGTTCTAATTTTTATGCAAAAATAAATGACTAAGGAGAAATCAAAATTTAGGTGTCAATAGGGTGAGATTTCGTATATTGTGGCTCTGTTTGTTTTGCGAAAAATGACACATTTTCAGAAAATGTTTTCCGGAAAGTTATTTTTCAAGAAAATGATGATATTTTCCGGTGTTTGGTTGAAATATGAAAAAGACTCGAAAAATATTTTCGGTAATTTGGTATGGAAAATCGGATTTGATTTTCCCCCATGTACTCCTTTTTATTATTTTTTTTGAAAAAAAATTTCAATTTTTTAATTATTTATCTTTTATTTTTTTCTTTTCCTTTTGGTGTTGGCCGGTGGCCGACTGCAGGCGACCTCGAGCTTGACCAAGGCATGCATCAAGATCGCACACCCGCTAATAGCGAGGCGTGCCATTGAGCTCTTCGAGAGTGGTTGTCAAAGGACCACTAGCCCGAGTACTACGATGGGAAGCAGGCCCGGAAGTTCCAGACCTGGTCCATCGCTGGTCGCTTGGTGGCCAAGATGATGTTCGAGGACCTGTCTCATTTTGGGTCGGTCTTGCTCAAGGAAGACAGACAGATGAAACCCCTACTAGAAAGACTTGCTTTTTGGACCTGTTAACCACATATATTTTCCCTTCGAAAAGTCTAGGAGCTTTATAATATAGTTTATTCATAGTATGAATTCGTGAACATTTTTTAAGATCGATGCAAGCGCTATGCGTCGCGTAAGTTTCTTACACTAGCCTTGGGCTAGCTCGAGCTTGCTGGTACAATCGCCAGGCTGCTGAACATCGCCAAGGTCCGTGGTCAGTAGAGGAAGAAGGATGGAGGAGCTGTCGATGAAGGAAGGAGGAAGAAGGAGAAAAGAAAAAAAAAGATAGATAAAGAAAAAAAAAGAAAAAAAAGAAAAGGGAAAAAGGAAAACAGGAAAAAAAAAGAAGAAAAAAATAGTATAAAAGAAAATGAATGTAAAGGAACTGAGGTAAGGCCGCGAGGACCTGGCTAGCCTGTAGCGAAGCTTGCCCATTGACGGTGAGGTTCGCCCTCGCCAGTGGCTGACAAGGGTTAGCGTAACTAGAGACCGGCGAGGTTGACCTCGCTGGCCTTGCCTCTGGCTGATTGTCAAAGGAAAAAAAGAAAGAAAGAAAGAGAAAGCAAATAAACAAATAAATAGAAAATAAATAAATAAATTAGAAAAATTATTCAAATCTCATTAAAAATTGGCCATGTTAGTGCTGGCTATGCCATGTAGGATGACCATCTTCTATGTTAGTGAGTTTCTGCCAAAATTGATCCGATGGACTGAATTGACACAAATGTAACAGGTTTGGGACTCAATTGATACAATTGCAATAAGCTTAAGAATGTTTTTGGTAAGTTTTCCTTCTTGTAGAGGATATTGTGCATTATTTTCCGAAGGTTTTTTGGGAGAGTTTGATCGATGAGACGTCAAAGGTATCTATTTCTATGGTTTATTCTATAGATAAAGTGCTATACATAAAGGTGAGGATTGAAACATACATAGACGAGGATTAAATTAATTAATATATTTAAGAGTTTTATTTCAGCAAGCGTCCTTGCTGAGGCCGTCTTCCTTTCTTGGCAGATTCTTAGAGGTTGTTACGTTGCGTGAGCGTTCACTACTATTGCACAATAAGATTAATTGGTCCTTATTTAAATGTTAAGGGACATTATCGTGTCGTTTCTTGGCAATTACCTTTCAATCAGTCAGAAATACCCTCAAATTGAGTTAGAAAAAGCGAGGAATGCGATGAACGTCAACGTCAAATTACATCCATCCGTGGGTTTCGGGTTAATACCGCAAAAAATCAAACTGATGCATTTATAGTAAATTTGCCTCAAATTATCTTTTTAACTATGAAAAGCCCAAACTGATACATCTGTGATAAATTTATCCCAAACTATTTTTTTGACTATCAAAAGTCACAAATTGATGCATCTATGATAAATTTATCCTAAAATAATTTTTTTGTCATGAAAAAAACCTAAATTATTACACCTGTAACAAATTTATTCGTCGTTAAATTGGGTTAATCCATGAAAATCTCAAATTAATACACATGTGATAAACAGAGGGGAAATATCTCAAATTGGTATACTCGTGAACTGTCACGTGTCATCCAACTCAGTAATTTAACGTTAAATTTAATGAAAACTAACGGAAGGTAAATTTGTCGGAAGTGTATCAGTTTGGGGTAAATTTGTCAGAAATGTACCAGTTTTGGATTTTTGTGATAAAAAAATAGTTTTATTTTTGTCACAGATTGTTGATACTGAAAAATCGTCTTTTAATGGTTCGGTATCTTGGAAATGACACATTGTGTAGAAAAACTTCATTAGTAGATCTCGAAATGCGGTAAGGATAAAACGATATACCGAATGGCACAATGGTGCTTTTGTAATCGGGAAGGTTAAAAGAAAGTATAGAGAGATACCGAATGAAGGATCCAGTGTGCGTGTATTCGGTGAGTCTTAAGCATGTGATATGAATATTATATCTCAAAATTTGGGACGTGCGAAACAGAAATCATAGGCACGAACAGGTTTTTGGAAGTTAAAAGATGATATTCAAAAGGAATTCAACTGACCGTGCAGTTATAAGTGGAATAAAAAATACTCCAATTTCCATGGGCCAGTTGTAAAATCGTGGGTAGAGAAGAGACAAGTAGCGGCGCTAAAATTTAAAAGTTTGAAATCGAAGAATAACCGCTTAATCAGTTAGAAACACAAGAAGAATAAGTACCCAGAAGAAAGGAGAAATCTACCCTCCCCCGCAACAGAAATCAAAGAAAATGCTCTATTTTTTTAAAAGTGTTTTAACCTTTCTTGTAGTATAGTTGCCCTGCACTTTCAATTTCCTTTACTTTTAGATCCTAGTAATTTACTTTCCATTTACAGCAAGTAGGAGTATTGTAGTAGTAGATTGTCTAACTTTCAGAGTTTTCCATCAACCATTGCCCAATCTGCACTGTTTATCCGATTTCTCCGTGAAAACAGAGCCACGAACCTACACTAATAAAAATCAAAGGATGAATTTCGGTAAAAGATATTTCGATACTAATCGCGCGAACATCTTTTTGGCACGCCTAGTGGGACACCCCGGTGAGTTTTAGGAGAAATGGTGAGAATTAGAAATCACCCAAAGGAGATCTTGGTCAGAATGATCAGGGTAATAATTATGAAGATGGCACTCACTCGAAAAACTCTGCTGCAAATGTAGCCATTAGAACTCTTCCTCAGAATACTGATATACCACGACGATTGAATGAAGAACAAACTCGCGCATTGGCACCAAATCCTACGGTGGTAGCTACAATGAAGAGAATGTTTGAAGAACAATAGAACGAAGTAACTAACCATATAGTCAAGCATTTTACTGATGTGATCAAGCCAATGATAGTCAATGCCATAAATGAGGTAATATCTCGTCCAAGTTCATCATCTCAAGTATTACCTTTTTAGGTAAATTCTCCTAGTGTGATGCCATATCCTCCTGTGTATGGTCCTCCAAATATTTGGTATAATTGTGGTGGAGGAATGTCAGTACCACCTCCGACTGTGAGAATTATACCAAGGCCGGAGAATCCTACTCTAGGAAACCTTCTCAATAGAGTTAATGGTTATGCCTTTCCTCAAAATGGCCCAGTGGAAGTTAACGTGGGTAATCCAAATCTTCAAATGTACACTCGGTATCGAATGTACCCAATTCGAAACCTATGAGGCCTGTTGGAAATCTACCAAATCCACACGGTATTGGAAATTTACCATGTAGACAAGTTCTACTGATTAACTTCAATCCCGAGAACCAAGGAATGGATCGACATTTACCAATTGATCCTAAGAGGCAAGAAGCTTGGATGGGCTAGCAAAATATGAGGCCGTGGAATCTAGATCGAGTAGCTGAGATAATACTCCAACAGTTATGGGTAGATAGAGGTGCTCCAAGACCAGTTTATAGGAAGCCACATCCTGATTGGGTGGATAATATTCCTTATCCAAAGGGATTCAAGATACCAGACTTTGCTGTGTTTACAAGAGAAGAAGATCAATCAACAGTTGAACATATCGGTTGTTTTTTAGCACAATGTGGGGAAGCTGGTATAAATGAATACTTGAGACTGAAGTTGTTTCCATTATCATTGTCTAAGACAGCATTCACATGGTACACCAAACTGCCAGCAAATTCTATCCAGAACTGGGCTGAAATGGAACGAAAGTTCCATTCTCAATTCTATCGGTCAGTACCTAAAGTGTCAGTGGCTGACTTGGCAAGAATGCATCAGTATGGGAATGAAACAGCAGATCAGTTTATTGCCAGGTTCAAGAAATCAAGTAATCGATGCTTGACCTCTCTTACTAAAAAAGAATTCACTGATTTAGCTTTCAACGGGCTTAAGTTCAATATGCGTGAACGTTTTGAAGGACAAACATTCGATGACCTCTTCCAGTTAACCACAAGGGTCTCAAAGTATGAGCACTTATTGAAGGAAAAAGATAGGAAGCCGATGAAAGACAATCGGCAGGCCATGATTGGTACACACAGTCCCGAAATTGGAGGCCTATTGGAAGAAGAAGAGAATGAAATAACAGCAGCAACTATGGTTTTGGAAAAACCATATGTATGCTTGGCTCTCAAGCCAGCAAGAGTAAAGGAGTTCCCGAAGCCCAAGGCTAAGGAGTCAAGCAGTCATTCGTTCGATATATACAAGTTGGATGAAATATTCGACTTATTATTGAATGACAGATTGATAAAGCTGGCCGAAGGGCAGAAGATCCCGGCCAAAGAAGAGCTGGCTGACAAAAGATACTGCAAATGGCACCACTCTAATAGTTATAACACAGCTAATTGCATAGTCATTAGGAAAACAATCCAAGAAGCAATTCGGTAAGGCAAGATCAAGTTTGCCGAAGACAAAGAAAAAGCACCAATGAAAGTAGATGCTGATCCTTTTTCTAAGATGACTGGTATGGTGAACATCCACAATCCAATAAACCAAGAGGCAAAAAGGGTTTGTGTTCATTGTAATCGAGAGTTGGCCAGCCAAAGTCAGCATTATCGGGAGAATCAGTTTATAAGAGGATCTAGAGCGAGGTGTGGGTCTAGCTCATTTGTTCGAAGAATTATTAAACCACAGTTAAGGCAGGAGGATCAACCCTTTAATTATCCGGTTAGAGGGTTAAGAGGAAGATACGGAGCTGGGTTTTTTACCCGAAGGGGAAGTAGGCCGCAAGTAAGTTCTAAAATGGCAACCTAGAGAGGTTCTTTCTAAGGACGCAAGGAAGAAGTATTACGTGACCGGGTGAAATCTGAAATAGTAATCCCGAATTTACGTCTTTCAAAAGTCTGGAGAAGAAAAGTGAGTTGAACAAACAAAGCCTGAAGTCAAGAGGTTAGATACCCAATCACAAAGCCTTGGGAAAAAAGTATCATCGGAGCAACTAATTCGGGAAGTTGAGGTGGATTAAGGCAGCCATCCAATCGGCGAAAGCAGCCAAAACGTTGATAAATTGGCTAAGCTAAAGAGCTTGTGGCAGTGATATAAAGAAGGAGATCCCGAAATTGGCCTCCTTCGAGAACCTAGTGGTAAGCTCGATTATGTGGTGTATTATGGGAAGCCAGACTATCTCAAACAGCCATCATTGCCAGTTGAACTGTCTGGTTGGGGTGATGAATTCAATGATCCTCCATTGAACCCCACCTCACAAGAGTTTTAGAAAAAGAAGACCTTCAAAGTTCCGCATGATCTTCCCGAAGGAAAATAGAAAGAAGCTAAACCACCTGACCAGGCATCTTACCGAACTATTAAGAGACGAGATCAGAGAAGGAAGAGCAAGTAGAGGAACTTTGGGCAGAGTTGGGAAAGAAGAATTACACCAAAATATGAGAAAAGAAACTGGGTTTGGAGACGTAATGATACCGAAGTGGAAAAAAACGAAATGAAAGAAAGGATGTTTCAGAAAAACAGACAGAAAATCCCAACTTGGAATTATTGAAGGGGAAAGTAGTTTGGGATGAGTCCCATACTATTGATTTTGGTCAATTTATAGTAGCGTTAACCCCAACGCATAAGGATAGTTTTGTGCGAGGTCAGATGAAACAAAATGATGATTAGAGTTGCCGAAAAGGAAAATTCAACATGCCGAAGGAGCGAAACCGTTCAATAAGGATCGGTATGGTAAATGCAAGGCTCCCATGCGAATTCAGGATATCATTGACAGTAGAAGAGGATTCGGGACATGTGTCAGAGAAGGAAGTGGCTATGGCGGAATTTCGATTCCCTAAAAACAAAGTAATGGAATTCGAGAGAGTCCCGAATGAGAAAGCGAAGCATCTAAAGTCCCTACTGATATCTGGCAAGGTAGATGGACGGCCAGTTAGGAAGATATTTGTAGATGCTGGAGCCACATTGAACCTGATGTCGTATAAATACTTCAAAAAGCTAAGTAAAAGAGATGAGGAGATAACACCATCCAATGTACAATTGTTAGATTTTCTTAGGGAAGTTACTGATGTTAAAGGAGCCATGGTGGTAGACTTAACCATTGGATCAAAGACATCGAACACTACTTTCTTCGTCATTGAGTCAGACGGTTCTTACAACTTATTGTTAGGTAGGGACTGGATACATTCTAACCAATGCGTACCGTCTACCCTCCATCAGGTGCTAGCATTTTGGAATGGAGAAACAGTGGAGTATATATATCAGCTGTCTAAAGCACTATCGGGAGTATGTTAGCACAGGAAAATGATGAAGGAAAGGAGCAAACGGTATATTACTTGAGTAGAACATTATCTGACGTTGAAAAAAGATATACTGCATTGGAAAAGTTATGTCTATCGTTATACTTTGCATGTACAGAGTTAAGATATTACTTGTTGCTAGCGATTATGCATATACTCGGGAAGACCGATGTGATAAAATATATGTTGTCACGGCCAGTCATTAGGGGTCGTATCGCCAAATGAGCATTTATTTTGTTTGAATTTGATTTGGAATACGTACCATTAAAAGTAGTGAAAGGACAGGCCATAACTAATTTTCTTACCGAGTATCCTTGCTTGTAAATTGAAGAGAACGAACAAAGTTTTGTGCAAGTCGTACTATGGACTATGTATTTTGATGGATCTTGTGCTAACGGGAATGCAGGAGCTGGTTTGATATTAATATCCCCCGACGGAACATACACTAAGTGTGTTTGCAATTTGGAGTTTGAACATTCAAATAATCAAGCTGAGTATGTGGCATTGATAATCGGGTTAGGGAAATTAATTGATCTAAATGTTTAATTTATCAAGATAATTAGTGATTCTCAGTTGGTGGTTAAGCAGTTAAATGGAGAATACCAATGTTTGAATGAAAATCTGACCAGTTATTATTATCTTATATAAGAAACTACCGAGCCAATTCAAGGATTATGATATACTCCACGTTAAAAGAAAAGTGAATCAAGAAGTCAATGAATTAGCACAAATGGCTTCGAGGTATAAAATATCAGAAGAATTAGTAGGTATGGTTTCTACCATTGTAATTTCGGTACCATCTATTGAACAAAGAAAGATACTGATAACCATGAATAAAGAAGTCCAAAGAAAAGATTAGAGGAAGCCAATAAGAGAGTATATCAAAAAACCCGATTCGATGGATCAAAAGTTGAGGAGACAATCTCAGAAGTATGTGATGATGGAAGAAGAATTATATTATAAGTCTTCTGATGGATTGTTATTACGATGCTTGAGTGAAGATGATGCAAGATTGGTTATGGTAGAAATACATGAGGGGATATGTGGAGCGCATCAATCTGGTATTAAGATGAGATGGTTACTGAAGAGATATGGATATTATTGGCCATCAATGATGCAAGATTGTATTGATTATGCGAAGGCATGCAACGCGTGTCAAAGACATGGACCATTATAACATGTGCCAGCAACTGAGCTCAACCCAAACATGAAGCCGTGGTCATTCAGGGGATGTGCAATGGACATAATCGGTAAGATTTACCTACCATCTTCCAATAAACACAATTTCATTTTGCTTGCTACAGATTATTTCACAAAGTGGGTAGAAGCAGTTTCATATAAGAACATAAGTCAGAACACGGTGATTAAGTTTCTTGAAGAAAATATTATTCACCGGTAGATTGCTTGAGACTATCACAGCAGATCAGGGAACAGTATTCATGGGTTAGGAAGTAACAGAGTTTATGCAGTCACGAGGGATCAAGACGATACATTCAACACCGTATTACCCATAAGCTAATGGATAAGCCGAAGCTACAAACAAAATTGTTGTAGGGTTGATTAAAAGACATTTAGAGGAGAATCCAAGGAAATGGGATTCCATGTTATCAACGGTGTTATGGGTTTATCGAAACTCTTGTAGATCAAGCACATGAGTTAGTCCCTATATGCTTACATATGGACAAGAAGCCGTGCTATCGATGGAGATAACGGTGGAATCATTGAGAGTTCAACTGCAGACTGAAGTACTTTTAGAAGACTATAGAGATTGGATGCATATTAACCTCGATGAGTTAGATGAAGTTCGTATAATGGCGTTAGATTAATTGTTAGCACAGAAGAGAAGGGTAGCCCGAACATATAATAAGAGAGTGAAGGTAAAGCGGTTCGCTGTTGGTGATTTAGTATGGAAATCTATCCTACCAGTTAACCAGCAGAATCAAGAATTCGGTAAGTGGTCACTGAATTGGGAAAGACTTTACTTGGGTTACTGAAGTGTTGAAAGGAAATGCATACCGTTTGATGGATATTGAAGGAAGAGAATTCCTTCGTTCTATCAATGAAAATTCTTAAAAAAATACCATCCTTCGGTATGGGAAACACAACAATGATATGAGCGACAATATTAGTCTAAGAAACGAAAGTACGCTCCGATTCTAGCCACTAAAACTTTTAGATTGGTATCCAAGGTGCGAATACTGGATGAGATGAGAATGATGACTTAGGTCATATTAAAGGTCTGCTCGTCGTATTCAAGATTAGTCAGTCGGTATGTTTTGATACGAATGGCTCTGGCAAGTTCCTCGATTTCATAAGTTCTTGTGTGGAGTAAATGGACAGCCTCTCGACTGATAATTCGGCTTCCTTCAACTCATTCTCTAGTGCTAAGGATCTTCCTTGATCATAGATGAGTTCTAGAAGAAAAGTGCAAGTATCTTCAGCATGGTAGATGTCCAGTTGGAGTTGATACTGATCTGATTCGCCCAGTTGTATTCCTTCTTTAACATGGATAAGTGGAAAGATTCTCTTGAGATGCAAGTTCCAAGTGCTTCAGCTTCTGAACTACAGGTTCAAGATGATGAACCTTTGTGACGAGATGATGAAATTCGTCTAGGCTAGAAAGAAATAGTGAAAATAACTCCCACATCAAGTCAAGAAAGTAAAGATCTGCAGATAGAAACAACCTGGCTCGAAGTATGTTTGATAGTTTTTAAATTCCGATCAAAGTTCTGAATTCCATATCAGCCCATAGTAGCCATATGAAAGTAGCCTATATAGTTGCTTCCAGATAAGACGATCATCAT
The DNA here is from genome assembly GCA_019149425.1 of Psidium friedrichsthalianum. Taxonomy (NCBI): domain Eukaryota; kingdom Viridiplantae; phylum Streptophyta; class Magnoliopsida; order Myrtales; family Myrtaceae; genus Psidium; species Psidium friedrichsthalianum. The sequence continues at coordinate 46,331 of JAGVVM010001960.1, forward strand.
GGGGAGTGCGATTCACAAAAATGCATCTGGAAAGGAAAATTGAATCAACAGAATAATTCTGAACATCAATTGGTTGGAAACCAAGAGAGCTTATTGAAAGCAGGAATTGAAATTCAGATGAAGCAGAAATGCAAGAAACTATCATTTACCTTGGTGGGTACGGTGAGTATTCTGTGAGTAGTTTGAAGAGCAACAGATGATGAAGAATCCCTTGAAGGCATGATTGGAAATCACTAAAGTTTGTAAGCAGGTGAAGACGGTCAGAGATTTTATAGACCAAAGGATATGGCAGTTACGAAGCTTGGAGAATAGCTCTAGAAAAGAACTGGAATGAAACGACGTGTGTTATGCGGGAGGTAATCTCGATCTTATATATTACTGCTTTCCCGAATCTGAGTTGTAAAAAGATTCAAGTGAAAACCTTTTGGAAAGAGGGGTTTCAGTTTTTACATTATTATCTTCCCGAATTTAAGCTGTCAAAGATACAAGTCAAAGGAATTTCGAGAAGATATTCTGATTTGTTGTATTGTATTCTCGATCTTAAGTGTAAAAAGGATTCGAGTCGAAGACTTTTGGGAAAAGGATTTCAACTCTTTGAGATATCGTTGTCCCGAATTCCATTATTACGCAAGTAAGTTGAGAATTTTCGGAAGAGATTTTTCTTTATGCTATTATCTTCCCAATTCAAGTTGTTAAGAGAGTTAAGTTGAAGACTTTTTTCGGGAAGGGGTACGGTTCTTTATACCATCCTCCCGAAGTCAAGTTATCGGGAAGAATACAGTAAGGAATAAGTGAAATATCAGATATCGTCTTCCCGAAACAGATAAACATAAAAGTGAGAACATTAGAAGAGTTAGATCGAGAATGCAGAACACAACATCAAGACTTCCATTTGGCTTTAGCCAGCAATCGCTTGCTTTCTTTACAAAAGTTTGTAATTGAAATTCAAGATTGAAGTTCTGCTCCACCATGTCCTTCCCTTGCTGCTCTACAACTTGATTCTTGCTCTTGCTATAGTCATATTCCTTTCTAGCTCTTTGTATCATTTGAACTCTCATCGAGCAGATGCAGAATTCATCCCTCTTGGCTATACGAAGGAGAAGCTCGTTTCAGTAATTTTAGTGCCGCTTCGAGCTCTCCTTTCTTTTTCTTAATGTCTTCAACTTCCTGTTCCAGAGCAGTGTAGGTGTAAAAAAACAAAAGTGTATCATCCCGCTGTTCATGCAGTTCATCTTTAACAGCCAATTGTGGTTGTTCCATGGAGAGAAAGTAAGGTGGAGTATGCATATTGACCCTTATAGTATCTATTGCTTCAACAAAACCAAGCTAAAGTTATCGCAGATATTTTGAAGTTCAACCGAAGGCATGTAGGAAGGGTTTCCCGAGAAGATCTCCTAGGAGAGGACTCTAGCTCGATGTTCTCTCTGTGAATTCACAATTAATTTCCCATAGCCAGATTCCAGAAGGTCCAAGAATTCTTGTCCATTTAGCCTTGGCAACTTGGAAAGGGACTGGAGAGGATGCCGACGAGAGATCTTGCAATTGATCCGAATCAACTTCCCCGATCTGAGTAGTGCAATTCTTTTGAAAGCAGCTCTCTTTTGTTTAGATAGTAGGGGGATTTTCTTTTGACGGCGGAGTAGCAATTATTGAAGACGATGGTATGTCAGATGCCTTGGGGAGTGATGTAGATTGCATCGGCAAGGGATCGATGTTGAAGGACTTGTGAGAACTACGACTTCAGGAGTCGAGATTTGGTTGTTGTGGCTGCGAGTCAAGGGAGCCAGTTAGTCTGCAACCAAAGTATATCTAGAAGAAGTGGAGTAAAAGTTTACGTACCGAGAGTGTGAGTAGAAGTACTCTTTTCAGGAACATGTGAGGTTGGACAGGTGGTCTGAGGTATGTCTGGATTGGCTTCAATTCGAAGAAGAGGAGGAGAAATTTCTATGATTGAGAATTCAGAAAGAAGTTAGAATTGAAAGAATTCAGTAGTAGATACACTGGCTAATTATCAATCGAGAATTGCCCAGACACACATATCGATCTAATCTGAAGAATTAGCCTCTTGAGAAATTGACAAGTCCCGAGGAGTAGTCGAAAGTGGTGCAAAGATTGTCTCAGGAGAGAAGCCTCTACCCCTGCAACAGGACTTGAAATCGAGACCAGAGCGGTCGAATGAGATGGAGAGGGGGTAGGTGTTTTCTTCGTAGAACCTGAGATTCAAGGGCTAAAGTTAGAGATGATGGCTCAATAGTTTACGATGTAAATATGAAGAAAAAGACAAGTACTGACCTTTGCTTAATCGAGATTTCTTCAGCAATCAGAGTGGCATATCAAGAAGTGAACCTTTAGCTGGAGTCTTTGAAGGGATAGGTACAGATATGCGGATGCTTGCTCCTGTGGTGAGTGTTTTTGAGTTAGTTTGTTCGGAATAGGAGATTTCGGTGAAGCTATCCTTTTTCTTTTGCCATCTGCAAGTATATATAATAGTGTTAAGTAAAAAGGGTGAGCTTACATTACATTACACAGAAAAGAGAAAGAGGTCATTTTACCTTTCTTAGCTTCTCTCGAGGGTGCTGGGAGTGCTTTCGGTATCACGTATATTTTGGAAACCAAGTTAGGATCCATCTCTTGTAGTTCTTGATCAAAAAATGACCTCAAATCCTGGCTTTCGGAAAAGATACGGGAGTGGTATTCGTTCCACCAATATATGAAGTCAGTAGTGGTATACGCAGGTTTTGGTTCATATTCCGATACAGGAAGCTTTCTGTAAATCCTACGGATGATGATATTTAATTCAATGAAGGATGAAGCATCCAGAACTTGCAGAGGACTTTATCGGGTAAAAAGAAAAGGAGAAAGTATATAGCGCTGGGATAGGAACCCTTGGGTGAGCCCAAATTGCCGAGCGCAATATTGGGGAGAGTAAATTTCGAAGCTAAAAGTGAGCCTGCCCTTGAATGAGATCCTAACAGGGATGTCGATGGAAGTCACATGATCTGCTAGTACTCACTACGGTTGTTCGGAAACTAGGAAAGTGCTAGCATAATTCAGGAGCGAAAAAAGGAGAAAAATTAAAAGTCTCTGCATCAAAGGAGTAGAGTTGAGTGATGAAGTACCGAAAATAAGAAGGAAATTCGGTATCAAGAGGAAGGAGTTTCCGACTTAAGGCTCTCCAAGAGGGAGTGTTTGGTACAGAGATAGAAGGGGTGACCGAATTGGGATTCTGAGAACCATGAAGGAAAATAAAAAGCAGCCCAAATCTGCAGAACCCAAAAAAGGCCACCAAAAACCCCGAGAACACCGTAGAAGTGACAACGGCAGCATAGGACAGGCCTCTATACAAGAGGGCAGGGCAGTTTTACCAAGGGCTAAGTTGGTCCCTGCAGCTAAGGCGTGAGCTATGTACAAGAAATCTTTAGAAATTGTAATGACAGGGTGACAAAAAAGAAATTTACACAGCCAGTAAAGCAGAAAGCGGTGTGCTCTTCGTCAGTGACCTCTCCTCCTTTCGAAAATACTTATTCAAGAAAGTCCCATAGGACAAATCAGAATCTATAAATTGACGGAACCCTGGACAAGTATTTATTGAAGGGTGGCAACGTCTTCCCCTAGAGGACTAAGACCAGTAATGCAAACAAGGTCAAGAAGGGTTATAGTCATTGGAGCAAAAAGGAAAAGAAGCAGTTGGTAGATGAAAACTAGAAACTAGAAGGGGCACCAATCAATTCAAAGTTTATACGAAAAATCGAAAGACAGGGACAAAGAGCATCATGAATCTGAAGCTCATCTCAGAGGGTGCCTTAGAAGCATGAAGCCGGAGTACCATCGATAAAAAGAGTGGTCAAATGGAAAAAAGCCCTGGATGGGAGATTAGAGTCCAGTGGTAAAACTGAACAAGTGAATGATATATAGGAAGGACTTCGGTTGGATGTCGAGGGAAACTTTAGAATAAATCTTTAGAATAAAAAATGGTTTGTAAAGAGCAGGCCCAAGACGAAGGAATTGTTATTGTCGCCATTCAGACGAAGAAAAGTAGTGGCGATCGTCCAAATCGTCCGACTCACAAACTCGAAAAACGATCAGAGCTGCTGCAGAAGAAAAGGGTAGAAACTTGAGACGCCATTGGAATGGAACAAGGGTTGGTGTGAGAACTGAGCAGAGTGCAAACAGAGGAAGAAGGAAAAGGCGAACAAACGAACGCAAGAGTGATTTGGAAGAAGACAAAAACTTGATTTTGTGGGGTAAAAGACTTTATAGCCGATACAAAAAGCTGAATGACCTAGATTGGAAACGACGTGAAAGGTGCTGTTGGGACAAACAGGTAAGGGACAATGAATCACATGTTTAAAAGAATTAAAGTTCTTCTAATTCTTTAAAGGGGGCATATGTTGATACCGAAAGTTGTCTCCTAATGGTTCGGTATATTGGAAACGACATATTGTGTAGAAAGACTTCATTACTAGATCTCGAAATGTGGTAAGGACAAAATGACATACCGAATGGCACAATGGTGCTTTTGTATTTGGAAAGGTTAAAATAAGTACAGAGATACAGAATGAGGATCTAGTGTGCTGTATTCGGTAAGTCTTAGGCATGTGATATGAATATTATGTCCCGAAATTCGGGAGGTGCGAACAAAATCAAGGCGTGAACAGGTTTTTGGAAGTTAAGAGATGATATTGAAAAGGACGTCAACTGACCGTCAGTTACAAGTGGAATTAGAAATGCTCCAATTTCCATGGGTCAATTGTAAAATCGTGGGTTGAGAAGAAATAAGCAGTCAGCGCTAAAATTCAAAAGTTTGAAATCAAAGAACAACCACTCAGTTCAGTTAGAAACCGAGAAGAGTAAGTACCTAAAAGAAAGGAGAAAGAGGGACCCCCCGCAACAGAAATAAAAGAAATGCTCTGTTTCTTTAGAAGTGCTTTAGCCTTTCTTGAAGTATAGTTGTCCTGCACTTTCAATTTCCTGTACCTTCAGTTCTAGTAATTTACTTCCCGCTCACAGCCAGTAGGAGTATTGTAATACTAGATTGTCTAACTTTCAACGTTTTCCATCTGCCCATTGCCCAATTTGCATTGTTCATCCAATTTCTCTGTGGAATAGAGCTATGGATCCATACTAATAAAAATCGAAGAACGAATTTCGGTGAAATATTTTCCGTCCAATCGCGCGAATAGAGACTACTGTAGATTTTCGATTGACAACGGATTCTTTTTGGCCGGCTCTTCTCATGGAGCATTTGTGGACAATCGGAACGTGGAGCAGGTGTGGACAATCGGACCAAAGTACGTGGTGGTCCTTATCATTCTTGTTGATTTTTCTGGTAAACACGTCGGATTTGATTTGCAAGAGCTGTTAATTCCTTCCCCCCCCCCCCCTCCCTTTTTATTTATTTATTTATTTTTTTCACAAACAGAAAGGTTTGTTTGTGCAGCGAAACTTCCTCATAACATTTGGCACTCCGCGTACGCATCCGGTCGTCGACGACTTCCTGAAGACTACATAACCTTAACAGGAGTCAATGGTCATGTGTCCGTAGACTGACGCTTTTGTCTATTTCGGCCCCGCATGTGGAAAATGCCGATGGAGACGGGCAATAATTTAAGACTTCCAGCTAACCACCGAAATGAGGAGTCATTTTCAAGGCCATTGTCTGGAAATCAATCTGAGTACTACTCATACGTGATTTAACGGGCAGGGACACTAGCTGAAATTACATTAGATTCAATTTTGATCCTAGGGAGATTCACACGATATCTTTCTCAGTTGTGTATTCAGCTAATTTCCCCTGCTTCTGGACATGTTCCTCCTGATTGTTCTGGTGGCTTCTCCCCTGGCGAACTTTGCACTCGCTCGGGACACCAGCAGTTTCACGTACAATGGTTTCCGGTCGGCGAATCTTAGCCTAGATGGTTTAGCCGCATTCACCGGCAATGGCCTCCTGAAATTGACCAACGCAACCAAACAGAAGCAGAGCCATGCCTTCTACCCTGACCCAATCAAGTTTAAGAACTCGGCCAACGGATCTGCCTACTCTTTCTCCACCACGTTTGTCTTCGCTATGATTTACGAGCATCCACCTCTGGGCGGGTATGGGTTCGCTTTCCTGCTAGCCCCTCGTAGAGAATTTCCCGGAGCTCTGCCTAGTTATTACTTTGGCCTCTTCAATGAAGCCAGTAATGGCAATTCCTCGAACCACATCGTTGCAGTAGAATTTGACACAATCCAAAACCCTGAATTCAATGATGTCAATGATAACCACGTTGGGATCGACATCAATGGGCTTACCTCGGCAAGATCTGCTCCAGCAGGATACACCGCATGTCCAGGTGGGGTCTTCACAAACTTGAGCCTGATGAGTGGTGAAGCCATGCAAGTTTGGGTGCATTATGATGGCTCGAACAAGCAATTCAATGTCACATTATCTCCTATCACTTTTGAGAAACCGAAGACTCCCCTTCTATCTCTGTCCATCGATCTCTCGCCGATCATCAAGGAGACCATGTACGTGGGTTTCTCGTCCTCAACTGGCTCGTTAGTAGCTTCTCATTACATCGCTGGATGGAGCTTTAAGGTAAATGGACAAGCTCAGCGACTGGTTTTGTCTCAGCTTCCTAGACTACCCCATGTGAGAAAAGAGGAGAAATCATACCTGCTCACTGTTGGAGTGCCTTTCATGTTGTTGTCTCTTCTGTCAATGCTAACTTTGGCTGTGGTTTATCTGATAAGACGAAAGAGAAAATTCGCAGAGGTTCTGGAGGACTGGGAGCGCGAGTACGGTCCTCATAGGTTCAGGTACAAAGATCTCTATGTTGCCACGAAGGGGTTCAGAGATCAGGAGCTATTAGGAGCTGGTGGATTCGGTAGGGTTTATAGAGGGGTGTTACCCACCACAAAAACTGAGATTGCCGTGAAGAGGGTTTCTCACGAATCGAGGCAAGGGATGAAAGAGTTCGTTGCGGAGATTATTAGCATCGGCCGGCTTCGTCATCGGAACATCGTAACGCTTCTCGGTTACTGCCGTCGAAAGGGTGAGCTGCTGTTGGTCTATGACTACATGCCGCATGGAAGCCTAGACAAGTACCTCTATGACCAACCAAAGGTGACCCTCAATTGGAGCCAAAGATTTAGAGTGATCAAAGGTGTTGCATATGGCCTCTCTTATCTCCATGAAGGATGGGAACGAGTTGTGATTCACAGGGATATCAAAGCTAGCAACATCTTGCTAGATTCAGAACTAAATGGGAGGTTAGGAGATTTTGGGCTGGCCAGAATGTACGACCATGGCACAGATCCTCAAACTACCCATGTGGTGGGAACTCTTGGATATTTAGCCCCGGAGAACACTCGCACCTCCAGGGCCACTACGAGCACAGACGTTTTTGCGTTCGGGGCATTTTTGCTCGAGGTTGCCTGCGGAAGAAGGCCGATTGAGGCTCGGGAGGCAGAGGATGTAAGATTGGTGGACTGGGTGTTCTCTTGCTGGGATAAGGGTGACATTCTAGAGGCAAGAGATCCAAATCTAGGGACAGACTTTGAGGCGAAGGATGTGGAACTAGTGTTGAAACTTGGATTGATGTGCTCCCATTCGGAGCCAACAGCGAGACCAAGAATGCGTCAAGTGGTGCAGTACCTCGAAGGGCATGTCGCAATGCAGGAGTTATCATCTCTTGGTACTTCAACAAGTGGATTGACATTTGCATATCATAAAGGTTTTAGTATGTCTGGCATGTCTTATCCGTCTTCTGCAGACAGGGCATCTTCACAGACATTCTCTGTCGCAGACTCTCTCCTCTCCGGTGGAAGATGAGTCTTAAGCTTCGTATACTAAATTGAAAGGACATTTCATAGATCCAAAGTAATTACCGAACTGGTGTTCTTATACATCAAGTATTCGTAGTTTGCAGCGTTCTTATAAATCAAGTATTCGTAGTTTGCAACTCCGAAAGTATATGTAAACTGTAATTTTGGGATTCTGCGGATCAACCAATTTCTACAGTATATTCACATGTTCTTGGGAATGTCCGCATTAGAATAATTGTCTTCCTTTTTATAAGGATTATTACTTGTTTGTTTAAATCGTTGCATGATTTAGCGTTGAGGTCCATGTCAATAGAAAATTTTACGAGTTAATGGTGCGTGTATTGTGACCCAAGTCAGGGCACCAACAGCTGAAATTACATTGGATTCAAGTTGATCCTAGGAGATTCAAAGGGTGTATTCTGAGTAGTGTATTGAGCGAATTTCTCCAGTTTCTGGAAATGTTCTTCGCGATGGTTCTGGCGGTTTGTCCCCTGGCAAACTTTGCACTCGCTTACGATAGCAGCAGTTTCACGTACGACGGTTTCCAGTTAGTGAATCCTAGCCTAGATGGTTTAGCAGCATCATGGGCAATGGCCTCCTAAAGTAAACCAACACAACCAAACAGAAGCAGAGCCATGCCTTCTACCCTACCCCAACAAAGTTCAAGAACTCATTCAATGGATCTGTCTACTCTTTCTCCAGGATGATGGTCTTCACTTTGATTTACAAGTATCCACCTCTGGGTGGCTACGCGTTAGCTCCTCGTAGAGAATCTCCCGGAGCTCTGACTCTCGGAGCTCTGTTTCCTGGAGTTCTGCCTCTTGGAACCCTGCCTACTGCCTAGTTATTACGTTGGCCTCCCAATGAAACCAACAATGGCAAGTCCACGAACTACATTGTCATAGTATAATTTGATACGATCCAAAAAGATGAATTTTATGATGCCAAATGATAACCGCGTTAGGATAGACGTCAATGGGCCGACCTCTCTAAAATCTACACAGCAAGCCCCAGAGGGGTCTTCACAAACTTGAGCCTGATGAGTGGTGAAGCCAGGCAAGTTTGGGTGGACTATGACGGCGCACAAAAGCAAATCAATGTCGCATTAGCTCCTGTCAGTGTCAATAAACCGAAGACTCCTCTTTTATCTCTGTGCATTGATCTTTCGCCGATCATGAAGGGGACCATGCACACGGGGCTCTCGTCCTCAACCAGCACGTTAGTAACTTCTCATTAAATCCTCGGATGGAGATTTGATGTAAATGGACAGACTCAGAGACTGGCAAGAATCAAGGCAAGGAATGAGGCAATTCATTGCGGAGATCGTGAGAGCTGGCGGTCTTTGTCACTGGAACGTTGTGACGATTCTCGTTCATTGCCGCGTCGAAACGTGAGCGGCTGTTTGAGTATGACTACATGCCCATTGGAATGGAAGCCTGGGCTGGTGCCAGGATAACGAGTCAAAGGCCAACATCACTTGAAGCCAAGAGCGATTAAAGGGGCTGCACGCGGCCTCCATTGTAAGAATTGCTTTTTGACCAGGTCAAATAGGTCGAGGAAATGGGACGCGATAAAAAAAAATGTTGAAAAGTCTAATACAAAAAAGCATAACAGAGCACTTTGGCTCTGTATTACCAAGACCTCTTGCGCCCGAAAGAAAGAATACATAGAGAACAGAGAAAGAAAGAGAACAAGAGAAGGGAAAGAGGAGGAAGAAGAAGGGAGACGGAAAAGGAGAGGGGTTCTTGCCTCGACGCCTCGCCAAGCTGCCTCGACACCGATTAGTAACGTTCAGTAAGTACTAACACCTGTTGAAGTTATGTATCAGTTCAGTTGCTAATATTCTGTCATTCTGTTATTCATTCAAATTGCTTGTTAGATGGTTAGTTTGTTAGCTATTTTTCAGGAAGTGGAGCAAGTCAGTTTCTTTGTTAGCTATTTTCTAGGAAGTGGAAATATTTGTTTTTTGCACGTTTGAGTCAGGTTCCTTTTTAAGCTTGTACTTGACAGATTTTTGATTAAGGAATGAAGTTTTTCTGATTTCTTCATTCTCTCTTTCTCTCCGTGAAAAACAAAAGTTTGAGTGTATTAGCATTTTCTGCTTCTGAACACATTCAGAAGCAACTTCTGACTTCCTTCTGAAAGATTCAGATTCAGAAGCAACTTCTGATTTCCTTTTGAAAGATTCAGAAGCAACACTGGTATCAGAGCCCCGTTAATCTTAAGGACTTGTGAGAGAGTGCTAATTTGAAGAAGAGAAGGAAGATGGAACAAGGTGTACCGGCTGGAGCTCCAACCTTATGGAGACAACTACCAGGCAACCAGTAAAGACAAGCTTTCATGGAGGGTGCAGACCTTTGGGAAGCTGGAAGAAGACTACGAGGTTGCTGATCTACCCAACAACCCAACTATCAATCAATCAGGTAATAAAGAGAGGGTGACTCGAAAAGCAAACAAAATCAAACAAAATGTTGTGAGTTCAAATGTTTTTTATCCATTTTCTAGAACAGATGAAGTGGTCTCACAAAATTATAAACTAATAGAATGAAAATCCAGTACCATATACTTGTATTTAAGCTTTTGTTGGGAGAGAAACGGTATGAGGCGTATATTTTTAAAAGCCCTGAACAATGACATTCCATATGTTGCTTTCTAAGCTAGCGTGCTCTTTGGAGTGCAAGGATTCAGAGTCAATAGACATCTATCTCTGTCCTTCATTAAAAGCCATGCATTAAAAGTGTGATGTTAGGGCTGAGGATTCATTCTGAAGGCTGGTTATATGTCCTTAGGGGTGCACAAGTTGGGGCACTGATGATCGAAATTGCCTGAGTTTCAACTCCATGCTGTGCATCATCATCATAGGAACTTCAGAGCCTCTGGCCATGTTCCTAGTGATTGCTCTGGCGGTCTCTCTCCTGGCAAACACAGGAGCGAGTTACAAAACCGTCAATTTCGCCTACAGTGGTTTCAAGTCTGTGAATCTTAGCCTCGATGGTTTAGCTCAACTCACCGTAATGGCCTCCTGAAGTTAACCAACGAGACCAAAGAGGAGGTGGGTCATGCCTTCTACCCGGACCCTATTGCGTTCAAGAACTCATCCACCGGCGTTGTCCACTCGTTCTCCACCACATTTGTCTTTGCTATAGTTCCCGACTATCCACCTCAAGGCGGTAATGGGTTAGCCTTTGTGATAGCTCCTCGTAGAGGAATTCCTGGAGCTCAGCCTAATTGTTTTTTGGGCCTCTTCAACGAAACCAACAATGGCAATGCTACCAACAACATTTTCGCTGTAGAATTCGACACTGCACAAGACGACAAATTCCACGATATCAATGGCAACCATGTTGGGATCGATGTTAATGGGCTGTTCTCTGTCAAATCTTTCCAGCTGGATACACAGAAGACAACGTTCAAGGCTTCAAAAACCTGAGTCTGATTAGTGGTAAAGCAATGCAAGCTTGGGTGGATTATGATGGTGTGCAGGAACAAATCAGCATCACATTAGCTCCTATCAATGTCGACAACCCGAGCACTCCCCTTTTGTCTCTGTCCTTCAATCTCTCGCCAATTCTCAAGGAGACCATGTACGTTGGGTTCTCGTCGGGGACATGCGAGTTCTTAACTTCTCGTTATATCCTCGGATGGAGCTTTAAGGTAAATGGACAAGCTCAAAGGCTTGATTTGTCTCAACTTCCTAGATTCCCCATAGGAAAAAGGAGCAGAAATCCAATCTCCTCACCACTGGACTGCCTGTCATGTGTTTGCTTATTCTTTCCCTTCTAATCCTTGCTGTGGCTTACGCGGTAAGAAAACGAAGGAAATTCGCGGAGGTTCTAGAGGATTGGGAGCGCGACTACGTCCACATAGGTTCAAGTACAAAAGATCTCTATGTTGCCACAAAGGGGTTCAGGGATCAGGAGCTATTAGGAGCTGGCGGATTTGGTTATGGTTTATAGAGGGGTATTACCCACCTCAAAAAACTGAGGTTGCAGTTAAGAGGGTTTCTCATGAATCAAGGCAAGGGATGAGAGAGTTCATTTCGGAAATCATTAGTATTGGTCGGCTTAGTCATCGGAACATCGTAACGCTTCTTGGTTACTGCCGTCGGAAGGATGAGCTGCTGTTGGTCTATGACTATATGCCAAATGGAAGCCTAGACAAGTACCTCTATAACCAACCAGAGGTGACCCTCAATGGAGCCAGAGATTTAGAGTGATCAAAGGTGTTGCATATGGCCTCTCTTATCTCCATGAAGGATGGGAACAGGTTGTGATTCACAGGGATATCAAAGCTAGCAACATCTTGCTAGACTCAGAACTAAATGGGAGGTTAGGAGATTTCGGGCTTGCAAAACTATATGATCGCGGTACCAATCCTCAAAGCACCCAGGTGGTGGGAACTCTTGGATATATGGCCCCAGAGAGCATTCAAACAGCCAGGGCCACTACTAGCACGGACGTTTTCGCGTTCGGGGGCATTTTTGCTCGAGGTTGCTTGCGGAAGAAGACCGCTTGAGGTTCGGGAGGGGAAGGATGTAATATTGGTGGACTGGGTGTTTTCTTGCTGGGATAAGGGTGACATTCTGGAGGCAAGAGATCCGAATCTAGGGACGGACTTTGCAGCGAAGGAGGTGGGGCTAGCATTGCAAACTCGGATTGTTGTGCTCCCAGTCCGAGCCGGCTGCGAGACCAAGCATGCGTCAGTAGTGCAGTACTTGAAGGAGATCGCGCAATGGGGGAGTTATCATTGCTTGGTATTTCGAAAAGTGAATTGCCATTTGCATATCATGAAGGTTTAGCATGGGTGGCTCGTCTTATCCATCGTCCATGGACAAGGCATTTTCTCAGACATCTTCTGTTGCAAACTCTGTCTTATCTGGTGGAAGATGAGTCTTAAGCTTGGTATGTTAAATTGAAAGCATATATCATAGATCCAAGGTAATACCAAACTAGTGTTCTAATACATCAAAGTACTCGTAGTTTGCTTTTCCGCAAGTATATATGAACTTGAATGTAAGGATCAATGTTTCAACCAATTTCTGCAGGATTTCTTAAATAGGTGTATGGTAAAGTATTATCGTGAGTTAAAAAGGTTGGTTTGGCGGTTATGGTAAGAGTGCTCAATAATGAATTCCTTATATTATTAAGTACATTACTTTAACTTGATGAAAGGGTATTTCTTTCCTGTATTTCAAATACTTTCTCACAATACCTAGATTTCCTTTCCTCTTTTAATTTATTATTTCTTCGTGAAGGGTTGAAATATGTCAGGATCATTTAATATGACGTTATGAACACGATACCAAAGCAATCTCATAATCGGTTGGTGCATACGATCATTCAAAGGAAGCCACTGTCTATGAGTTTTTGGCTCATTCTTTAAACGTGCGAAGCCTTGTTGACAAGATTTACTCAACTTACCGCTTTAACTTGCTTCTGGTGACAACGTGCGAAGCCTTGTATGAAGGCTACATATAATTCAAGAGCATTTATTGTGTGGATTTTTTTGCTTTTTGTTTGTAAGAAGATATGCGTGATGGCACATCTTCAATATTATGTTTGTCTTGGTAGAAAAGTCATAGGAGAATAGTTCCTTGAATAGTGCAACTTTAGCAATAAATAGAGCACTTGTTGAGAATTGTCATCGAGTCACAGAACTCCAAGTGAGCTTTGAGTTGTAGTACGAGTATTTTGCATTCCAATAAAGATTTCTCTATCTGTTATGTATTTGTTCCCTTGTTCTAAATTTCCAAAAATGCATTACTCTTGTACACTTGAATCTAGTCATGATGCACACAAATCAACCTGGGGAGGGAAACACTCAAAACCAAAATCTATTTTTAAAAGAAACTTAGGTTGAGAGAGCCATTAGCAAATAAAAGAATGTATATGCTTTGCTTATGGCTGAAAAAGAAAAAGTGAGACCGAGAGATCCTGCATTTGAAATGCATTCCTTATTGAAAGAATTTGCAGATGTGTTCCTGGAGGATTTGCTAGTTGTTTACCTCCAATAAGGAGTATTGAACACCAAATCAATTTGCTTCTTGATGCTTCATTATTTACGGTGTGAACTCATTTTATAGTTTGTTGACTTTGTTATTGAAAGCGACATTGATCTAATTCTATATAAATGCTTGTAAATGACATTGATCTTATCTTAGCATTGATTACTTGAAAGCAACATTGATATTATTCTATCATTAATTGCTTGAAAGTGACATTGATCTTATCATAGCATTAATTACTTAAAAGCGATATTGATTTCATCCTATCATTAATTATTTGAAAGAAACATCGATCTTATCCTATCATTAAATACTTAAAAATGACATTATTCTTTATCATTTCATTAATTACTTGAAAAGCGACACCATTGTTATGTGTTAGCAAATTGACTTGCAGTTGACTTATCTATTCTTAATTACTTGGCATTGACTTATATATTAATTCAAGAAATATTACTATGTTGTATTTTCTAATATGAAATTTCCGAAAAAACTTCTTACATAAATCATGTAATAGCTTTCTCTAAAAGTTTCTAGGTGTCTTAAAGAACAAGTTTAAGAGAAACTTTTTTGTTTCCTATTTATTTCTAATATTGAAAATTTCAAGATGTCACCCTCATAGTCACTATATGCTGTCATTTGAGGGAAAACAAAGTACTTCCGTGCTTATTTTGATTTTCTAATGTCAATGACTCTCTCTTTGAAAAATTACCAAAAAAATCCTAAACTTATTGCAATTAGCCAATTCAGTCATAAACTTTTTTTTTTGGCGATTCAGTCTTAAATATTTTGTAATTGTACAAATTCAGTCTATTTGGCCAATTGACATTGACATGGTAATTTTTAATAATTTTAAATTTAATTAATATTACTTTTTCTATCCCTTTTCTTTTTAGGGTTTGGTTGGCAGCCTTGTTTTTGGCCATCGATCAAGCGTCAGTAAGGTCACCGGCCCCAACGGTCACTAGGCGAGGGCTCCCAACCCTTGCCTAGCTGTGGCGATCGTTGCAACCATTACCCAAGCGACATTCGCGACAGTCACGGGAGGGTCTCGATCCCTTGTGATTGAGGGTTGGGATCCTCAAAGCCCTTGCTGCGGATGCCGCGGTCATTGCCTAGATTTGGGCATGGCCTCAAGCCATCGTTGCGGCTAGGCAAGGGTCGGGGGCCCTCACCTAGGGGCCATCGACCTCGATAGGGGGCTAGAGATCTCGCTGGTCCTTGGCCACTAAAGAAAAGAAATTTTCTTTTTAAAAAAAAAAATAGAAAAAAGTCATCAAAAAAAGTATTAAAAAATACTTAAAAATTTAAAAATTATTAAAATACTATTAAAAATTGCCAAGTTAGTGCCGGCTGGCCAAATGGTTCTGATTGAACAATAGCAAAGATTTAGGACTGAATCGGTAAAAAAAAGATTTAGGATTGAATTGATACAATTATAATAAGTTTAGGATTTTTTTGGTAATTATCCCTGTCTCTCTCTGTCGCCTTCTCTCCGTTCGGTCGTTCGTGTGTTCCACCTCTTCCCGTCTGTGTCTTGTTCTGCAACTTGAGACCATGGCCACCACCCCACTCTTTCTTGATCTGTCCTCTTCTCCTCTCTCTATGGCTACGATTCGAGGTGGATACAAGAGTCAGAGGCGTGCCATCTTGGTCCTTGGTGATGGCGACGGTCGACGTGGCTTCGAGAGATGGCGAAAGACGAGGACTCTGACGGGACTCGGTTTTGTAGCAAGAGAGCGAAACGAGATAGTTGCCTTGCGGTGCAGAAAGGAAAAAAAAAAAAAGAACTCAGAGGGAGTAGAGGAAAAAACAGAGGAGGGGAGAGAAAAATGATTTTTTTTTTTTGGTGATGTGGGGGATGATGTGGTGTGATCGTCTACAGAACAATAATAAAGAGCACCATTAACTTAACGTCGCCTGGGCCAGCAGTCAATTTGAGCCATATGAATATCAGAGCGGGTATTTAGCGAATACATGCTAAAATAATCATGATGGATAAAATTAGAAACTAAATCACGAGGCCATCCCCCCCCACGGGCGAGAGAATCGATTCTGCGTTGACGGAGCCGACCATGCTGAGATCTCCGCCACAAATTCTCTCATGCCTTGTCTCGACTCGTGGTAGACCCTCTTTACCGCGATCTCTATTTCGATGCCGGTAAGGATCCCTCGATAGACCTGGCCGAACCCCCTTTCCCTAATAGCTCTTGGTTCCGGAATCCTTTCGTAGCAATGTAAAGATCTTTGTAGTTGAACCGTGTGGGCCGTAGTCCCTCTCCCAATCTTCGAGGACATCGGCGAATTCCGTCTCCTTCTCATCACGTAACTACGCTTAAGATCAGCATTGATATGACGAAAAGAACAACCCATGGTAGGCCAATAGTTAGAACTTTCGACTGTCTCCTTTTTACTGATCTGAGGACGCATAGGAAGTTTGGGACAGGGCATACGTGTCCGGAGCCTTTCTATATACCCCGAGCTCCAACTCCAGAACATAGATAGAAGTCACAATGAAACTGTTGATGACGAGAAGCCGACTATACATGTTCTCAATTGATAATTGACGGGCGAGTTCCTGTGTAAGAGACAGGGAGGGGAGTGTTTGGCTTTACGCACCATGATCGGTGCAATGTGACAATCGGGGGGGAGTTGGGGGGGAGGGGGCTTTCCGTGGCCATTGTAGTCCACCCACCTTGCATTGCTTTTCAACCGCTGATTAGAGTCAGTTTCTTGAACTTGTCCCCCCGCATCTGCATAATCCGCTCGCCCAGAGTTGAGTTTTTTTTTTTTTTTTTTGGTATCGAAGGTGTCCGACGCACAAGACGTCAGCGTACGGATCAGGCGTCACCCTCGACTACTACTCCGGGAGGGCTAGCGCAGCATCCCACAGCCACGACCCTCCGCTTAAATCACCGACACCCAGCGAGGTTCGAACCCAGGACCTCTTGTAAAAGGTACCAGAGCGCAAACGTCAGCCGGGCCTACCAATGGGTGGGTTCCCCGCACCGAGTTGATTCGCTTATGTCAAACCGTTCAAGTCGATTCAGACATGATTGTCGTTAATGTAGTGAAACCCCGTGCTCAGGATCAGTCGAGTTCCACCCCAAACACAGATTGGTGGCGTTGCCGGTGCTGGTTGAGTTGAACAAGCCGAGGTATTGGCTCGGCACTGATCCAGGGAGGCCGCTCTGGGGCGCAACCACGAAGACCATCCCGTGGCCACTAAGAGTCTTAAGCTGAGGTCGGACTGCCAAGATGAACGTGGTGAAGAAGGAGAAGACGGAGCCATTCGTTGAGTTCTTGAACTGAACTGGGTTGGGATGGAAGGAGTGGCCCTCCCGCCGCCCAGTGTCGTAGCCCAAATTCAGTAGGCATTGGGGTGATCCCGGCCATCCCATCGAGGGTCAGCTCACCTAATCGGAAACCGGGGTTCACGAAACTGGTCTATTGAGCGTAAGCTGAAACTGCTAGCAGAGAGACCAGAACAAGAATCTTGAAGAACATGGCTCAAGCTCAAAGGCTGCTTAGCAATTGCAGTTACAAAGATTATAAAAGTCCGAAAGAAACTGCCCGATTTGCTTTTTTCACCAGGTCAAAATGGTATTTGAGTTCACAAAGTCAACAAGAAAAGCAAAAAGGGAACAGTGGGCAACTCGGTTCTTTTTCAACCGATGGCTTGTCCAAGGCGGAGGAAAAAGAAGAAAAAGAAGGGAAAGAAGAATAAGAAGAAAAGAGAGAATTCCGGTATTTGAGTTGTTGAGCTTTGGGATTTCATGAAAATTGTAAATTATGGTGTTGTAGAGCTGCGGGTTTAAGCGAGACAACGGTTTAGTCGGACCAAGAATTTAAGGGCTTTGCGTGTGAGTTTCACATTGCTAACGGCTTAATTACGAGATCTTCGGCTCGTTTAGCTGCGTGTTGTTAATTTTGAGCATTCTCAAGTGAGTGGTGCTATCTTTTCTTTGACCTTAAAAACTCATATTTTTTGGTTTAGTTATATATGAGTTAAGTAATGGCTCGGGCATTTAGTGTCTTTTTCTATTTGTGAATGATTTGAGAATGTTGGAAAACATGTATGGTATTTTGATGATTATCAATCTATCTTTGTTACTAATATTCACAATGACCAATTCAGATAGTGAAATGTGTTATCATCAATGATCCTATTCATCAGTTAAGACAATATACTTTATCTCTGACACTTCGGTAAACCAGCACCAGTGAGAATGTGAACTCATAGTAGCTTGGTAGTACTAGTCGAGTAAGTATCATCACATATTTAGATACTGATGAAGATGGAAAAGATCATTGATCTCAACATCTTGTGTCATGAAGACGGTATCTTTACCGAAGATGTCCAATTTGGTCACTTGCAATCCTCACTGGTGATAATAGTTGATAGATTGAAGCGAGATGTATCGGATTTGATGATAGTGTGATACACATCAATTTATGACCGTTGATGACTCAGAACATAGCCGTTACTGGTCTGATTCTGTAGCAAAAAAAATTGAGGGAGCAATCGCAAAAGCAAATGTCAGTTCCCTAACTGTGGACAGTTGCAGCAGATCCTACATTTGGAAACTGCAGCGGCAGTCCTGATTCCCCTCAGCCGGTCTCCCATCAACTCCAATGGCTAGTTGACCTTCCCTGAAGATCTCCAACGTATACCTTGAAGAGAAGAAGCTCTAGTCCTTTGAAGTTGTTTCTGTGGAATGCCAGACGAGACAGAGCAAAATCAGTGTCGGGTTGGAGTCAATTAAGTCCGCGAGTGGAGCAAGAGTTCTTTCATTGCAGTGATGTTACTTTGTTTGCGACAATGGTACATGCTTGCCAAAACCTCGGCGGAGAAGGCAACTTGGGATTTCCCTAAAGAGAGCGGGATCGACCTGGTTGTGATAAATCTGGGACATGTGATCGGCCCTCTCTTGTAGCCTACTGTCTATCTCTCAGCAAAGTTCATCCCGAGCCTTATTAAGGGTATTCATTTTGATGTTGATCTATCTTGCCTTTTGCCATAAAGTGAAATATGGTGAATAATCAGTAACCATCTAATCATAATCCCATCCTCTATTTGTGACAATAAACACAATCTTCACCAATTCTGATTTCACAGAGTGATTGAGGCTTATATAATGCAGGACCAAAATTTCCCTTTGAGTATTTCGATTTTGTCAGCATTCGAGACGTTTCAGACGTTCATATTCTAGCTCTTGAAAACCCTTCAGCTAGTGGCAGATACTGTCTGGTAGGAGAAATCATTCACCATCGCGATGTCTTGAAGCTCCTGCGCAAACTTTGCCCGGCATTGGCCATCCCCGAAAGGTTAGTCCTAATTTTTCTTCCACTTCACAAGAAAAGTTCATTCGATCCTATGAGCAACACAAGAATAGGTCATATTTCATTCTCATTGACTCAGCCGACATGCCCGAATCATTTGGACTGTGTACAGATGTGAAGACGACGGACCTCTTGGGTCGGCTCATTGGGTATCAAGGGAAAAAGTGGAAGGTTTGGCCCTTGGGCGTGACGTTCACTCCTTTGGAGGTCAGCCTACGAGATACTATCGAAAGCCTCGTGGAGAAAGGCTTCCCCTTGGTTTGAGCTTGTGGGAAGGGAAACGCTACATCTGCATCAGTATCTGCTGCTGTGGACTTCAAAGCCATGTAGGTTTCTGATAAACCAATGTACTCCTCCGTTCTTTGATTTTGCCCCATTTGGATAGGATACAATGTATCACTCACTTCTTGATTGAAGTTTGCCACCTCTAAACTTGAAACCCGACGTTTGTTAAACATTGTGTTGTCGAACCAATGCTTTCCAAGACTTAGTCATTTCTGTTTCTAGCTCAATTTCAAAGGGAAAAATACCGAAAAAGTGATAAACCTATTATAATTGTGCCAATTCAGTCATAAATCGTTTTGTTTGGCCAATTGAGTCCTAAACCTTTTGTATTTGTATCAATTCAGTCGTAAATTTTTTTTTTTTTTCAGTTCAATCCTAAACCATTTCCATTTATGCTAATTCAGTCCATCTTACGTATGATTTCAATAACGGTGTACGTGTCGGAAACAGATGGTTTATGATTGAATTTGTCAAAAAAAAATCAAAGACTAAAATTGCACAATTACAATAGTTTTTTTTTTTTTTGGGTAATTTTCCATTAGAATGTCCAATCTAAACCTTTAAGCTGATTAGGGAAAGGAGACCTTTGAAGGTCTGAATTTCCACAAGCAGATTAGGCAATGTCGGACTTAGATTATTAGAAATTATATTTTGAGATTAATGGACTATAGTACGCTATATGTGGGTTATGGAAATGGGGAGCTTACACCTTTTTGATTGCCTTTCAATAATCTGTCCTTTCTTTTGGTTGAAATGATGTACCTAAACACTTAATATATATAAAAGTAAGTATTTTTTTAATTTGCCGAATGATGTTACTATTTACATACCTCCTATTATTGAACGTTATGAGGCCATATCCTTTAGGCATGACGACCCTTGTATGCACTTGTATATTGGCCTTGCTCCTTTTGTACTAGTCTTCCGCGTGCACCTTATCATTATATGTAATAACAGATTAAAATAGATTGCGTAATTAATAAGTAGGTGGACGTCACAAGACCACATGAATATAACGAGCATATGTAATCTGTTATCAAGCGACGTGGGACAATACTTTAACATCCCATCACAATTGCAAGATGAATTACAAGCGGCACGTGAAATTTTGACTACATGGGGGTGGATGCATATTCAAAAATGATAGCATCAGCTCAGATACCTTTTTAGACTATCTAACTCAAAAACTTAAAGTTATAAGTGGAGGGAGATGATACTATGTTAGAATATCTAATCCAAAAACTCATAAATATTAGGAGCATATAGAATCCGTTAGCAAACGACATGAAAATAATACTTCAACAAACCCATGGAGTATAGCCATATCATCTTTCGATGGACGGCCACAATTGTTTTCGGGTCGGTGTTCGAAGATGATGAGCTCCCCTGATGGTCGGACCTACGCACCACAAAGAGAATGTCCTCGTGGGTTTTTCCTAAGGGGACTCATCCTATTATTGAGTCAGACATAAGTGAGATAAAAGAGAAAAACAAAATATGATAATGCATGAATTGGGCTTATCCGTGAAGTTTCGGGCCTCGAATAAAATATGGGGCCAATCAATTTTTATTCACGTTGGTACGCATAGAAACTCGCATCATTCAATGTGATACTTAAGTTTGTCAATCCATGCGATTATACTATTAGGCTACGTTTAGTCGTCTGAATTTTTAATCAAGATAAGATTGGATAGGATGAGATAAAAAAATCTAAGGATTTTACCATAGCCTATCTATGGTTTGGTGAACTGCACTTATAAAGTCAAATAAGTAGAGATAAGGTGCAGCTGAAATCGACACTGTTTTGCCATGACATCGAAATACTTTAGAAATTATTTAGTGATGAGTTCTAATGAGTGAATTATTGTTAAGCAGAGATTTATGCCATCTAAATTTGGATACGATATCGATCGAAAAGAAAACTTGCATGCCCATTGTTGAGTTTTGTGCCAACAAGAAGTCTATAACATGTCAACGTAAGATGACAACTTATATAAGCTGTGCATGTATGGATACATGTAACTTTATTTGTATTTTTGTTTATACCGTGTTTGGTGGTGCTGTCCATGAAGTGCGTGAATTATTGAAAAGAAAAGGAATTTCTTGTAAGTTTTTCAAAAGTAACAGTAAATACATAAACAGTGCAATAAACAACTCATTTTCAAACATATATTTGATTGAGATATTGTCCACAAATAGGGTTGAGCAGCGATCCATTGAACTCGGGAATTGACAGGTAACAGCCTGTTCGGTCCAATCAAAGCCTGATTCCTAAGAGGATCGAGTAGATTTCATTGGTTCAAACGTGGGAACAGATTAGGTTCGAATTCCAAACCCAAGAATTCTACTTAAAAACCTAATTGACCATGTCGGTTCTCTGGTAAAATAGGCCCTAAACGGGTCTATACATATCTTACCAAATTACTTTAAACTCAAATTAAAAACACAATCCACACTCACACATATTCTCAACTCAATGACTTACCTCTGCAATTTCAGCTGTGAAAATGGGTATTGCAACTTTTACAGGTATTTGGCAAACAACTCAAACTTTTATGACATTTGGCTTAGGTTTGTAGTAATGTTGATAAAATTACCAAAAAAATTCTATACCCATTATATTTTTATCAATTTAGTCCTTAACATTTTTGTGTTTTATCAATTAAGTCCAGCCGGCCAATTTTGGCCAAAAATCATTGATCCATGACATCCATCCTTCATGGCACCATTGCACTAACCTAGATTTAAAAAAAATTTTAATTTTTTATTTTTTTTATTTATTTTTTCTCTTTTTCATTTTTTTTTATTGTAGTCAACGAGGCTCGCGAGGCCCTCACCTAGCAATGCCTTTGCCTAGCCCTCATTGGCCACAATTAAAAAAGGAGTAAAGAAGGAAAAGAATAAAACAATAATGAAAAAAAATTAAAAATTCTCCATGCCAACATCGGTCGTGTCATATAAGACAATCGGTATTCACGTCAGTAATTTCTAGGTAAAATTGACCAGATAGACTCAATTAATTAAATGTGAAAATATTTAGGATTTTATTGGGATAATTAAAAGGTTTATGACTAAATTGACATAAGTGAAATAAATTTAGGAATTTTTTGTGATTTTTCTTAGTTGTCTGAAGGAAGGTTTTACCACCTGTCTGCTTCTTGCTCCTGGGTGAGGTTTGGCCTAATTGGCCCAACATACTTTTACAAGCACAAGGTTTGGGATTTTAATAGGGACGGGCCCAGGATGGGAGGAATTTGCTCTTTTTTTTTTTTTAAATAGAGATGGAAGCTTTGAAAGACTTCTAATTCTAGGTAAGCAACAAGGGACAATTGTTTTCCATCCCCATATTGTTCCACATTGACTAATTTGTGAAGGTTGGAGCTTGTTTGGCTCGGTAAAATGAACCCATAAGGCTCTTCTTAAATCAACAAAAAAAAAAATTGTCAAACAATAGTGGTATTTGTTGTTTTTCAAGAAAAATAAAAATTAATTCTGATACGTTCCCGCAAGTCCCATTGTGACATTATTAGATTTCATTAAGATAAAAGTTCACAAACTTGTCCTCTATTTACAACTAAATTGGAAGGTGTTCAGTTTTCGAAATTTGGATTTGCGCAAACGTCTGCTACAAGACATTCTCTTGGGCTATGTTAATCTATTATAGTAAGCTTACAACATTGCCGGTTAGAGGAAGACGAGATAACGGTGCCGTTACGGAAGCTTTTCTCTCTCCTTCTTCTTCTCTCTGTTCGATCGTTTTCGTCTTCCACCTCTCTTCTTGATCTGCAACTTGAGACCTCCCACAGCCACTGCCCTACTCTCTCTCTCTCCGACACGTTCGCCATCGTGGTGCTTGGTGGGAGGCGGTGGCCGACGTGGCTGCGAGAGAGTGCGAAGACGAGCGGACCAGATAGTTGCAGTATGGCCAAAAAAATGAAGAAACTGAGACGGAGTAAAGGCAAAACAGAGGCGGAGGAGGGAGACAATATTTAAAAAAACAGAAGAAGTATTTCCGATTGATGTGTGGAATTGTGATGAGCTCGGCAGAGGAATAACAAAGAACACCAACCAGTGAACTACACCTGCGGAGCAGCAGCCAACGGCGGCCGCCCCGCCGGAAGCTAATTTGAGCCATATCAAGAATGAGAGCGTGTATTTTAGCGATACATACACGGACAAGTACCCGAATGATCTCATCTTGCAGCTAATCGATTTCTACATGACAACGGAATTTAAATTAGGAGCTAACCATGAGGCTCATCGTCCACCTGAGAGATGAGATTCTGCGACAGAAGAAGATGAGTGCGTGAATGCGTTGTACATGGAGGACGGATAAGACATGGCTACATCATCAAAACCTTCGCGATGAGCGCACGTTAGCCCGCCGGAGGAAAGACCAACAGACGACAATTCCGGCATCGGTAGATCACCCTCCAAGAACTGCAAAACTTGACGCATGCTCGGCCTCATCGACGGGTCGGAGTGGGAACACGTCAACCCGAGTTTCAGCACCAACTCCATCTCTTCTTCCACAAACTCCGCCCCCAAGTTCGGATCTCTTGCCTCGAGAATGGCACCTCGGTCCCAGTGAGAAAATACCCAGTCCACTAGTATTACGTCCTCCCCGCCCCGAAGCTCTATCGGCCTTCTCCCGCAGGCGACCTCAAGCAAAAACGCGCCGAAGGCATACACGTCAGTGCTCCTAGTGGCCTTGCCGGTTCGCGTGTGCTCGGGGGCGAGATAACCGAGCGTTCCTACCACATGAGTCGTTTGAGGGTCGGATCCATGGTCGTATAGTCTCGCAAGCCCAAAATCTCCAAGTCTCCCGTTTAAGTCAGCATCCAGCAAGATGTTACTTGCCTTTATATCCCTGTGGATCACCACTTGCTCCCACCCTTCGTGCAGATAGAGCAGCCCTGATGCCACTCCTTTGATCACCCTGAATCTTTGGTTCCATTTGAGGGTGACCTTTGGTTGGTTATAGAGGTACTTGTCCAAGCTCCCATTGGGCATGTACTCGTAAACCAAGAGCAACTCCCCTTTCCGGCGGCAGTAACCGAGGAGCGACACTATGTTGCGGTGACGGAGCCGACCGATGCTGATGATCTCCGCTACGAATTCTCTCATGCCCTGTCTTGATTCATGGGAGATCCTCTTCACCGCGATCTCTATCTTCGATGTGGGTAAGATCCCTCTATAGACCCGACCGAAGCCACCCGTCCCTAATAGCTCTTGCTCCCGGAATCCTTTTGTTGCGATATAAAGATCCTTGTACTTGAACCTGTGCGGGCCGTATTCCCTCTCCCAATCTTCGAGGACCTCGGCGAATTTCCTTTTCCTTCTTATCACATAAACTAAGCTCAAGATCAGCATCGATACAACGGAAAGGACAATCAGTGGTAGCCCTATAGTCAGTACTTTCGACGTCTTCTTCTTACCAATCCGAGGAAGCTTAGGAAGTTGGAAGAGGGCAAGTGCCTGAGCCTCTCCATTTACCCTGAAGCTCCAGCCCAGAACATAGTGAGAAGTTGGGACTGAACCGGTTGATGATGAGAAGCCGACATACATTCTCTGGTTGATGATCGACGAGAGGTCCTGCCTAAGAGAGAGAAGGGGAGCCTTCGGTTTTTGCACCACATTGGCCGGAGCCAATGTGACATCGATCCGCGTTTCAGTTGCATTGTAGTCCACCCAAACTTGCATTGCTTTGCCGCTGATTAGAGTCAAGTTCTTGAACTCCCCACCATCTGCATAATACCCCGCGGCAGTTGAGTTTGCTGATCTCAACCTGTTCAAGTCGATTCCGACATGATTGTTGTTAATGTCCTGAAACTCGCTGCTCTGGATCGTGTCGAGTTCCACCCCAAACACATGATTGGTGTCGTTTGCCGTTGTCGGTTTCGTTGAACATGCCGAGGTAGTGGCTCGCGAGGGACCCGGGGAGGCCTCTCTGGGGTGCGACCACGAAGACAATCCCATGGCCGCTCAGAGTCGCGTACTGAGATTGAATCGCGAAGACGAATGCTGTGGAGAAGGAGAAAACGGAGCCGTTCGGTGAGTTCTTGAACTGGACTGGTTCGGGATGGAAGGCATGGCCCGTCTGCTGTGTGGTGTCGTTGGTCAACTTCAGGAGGCCATTGGAGGTGACCCCAGCAATCCCATCAAGGCTCAGATTGGTCGATCGGAAACGGCTGTACACAAAACTGGTATCTTGCGCGTAAGCCAAAACTGGTAGCAGAGAGAGCACAGCAAGAATCTTGAATAACATGGCTCGAACTCAAAATCTGCTTAGAAATTTAGCTGAAGATGGATGCGATGCAATCACAAGGCTATAAAAGGCCAGAAGAATCTTTATCTTACAACGTCAAAGGAATGGTGTACAAATTTCAAAAAGTTCTACTCCACGTGATTCCTATGAATTGATGGATGTCTTGGACCTTCAAAGGACGACTCCAAGAGTGTCCTGTTTATAAGGCAAATAGGACTCAAGGTGAGAAAGAGAGATCTTCGATTTCATACTGCATTTGCGGTCGCGATGACTCCGAATAAACAAATCCGCCGGATGCGGCCGAGTAGCTCGCAATCTGACTGCTTTGGACATTGCAAGAAGTAATAGACTTTCTGTGAAAATTAACTGCGGGGGAGAGGGATTGGAGGAAGGTGGGTGTCATAGAATCGAGGGCCTGTCAATTTCATTGCCCTAATAAAACAAACATGTGATCGTGCCCCTTGTAAGACGGGTCATGGCATGGTCCCTGATAGCTCGGGAGGAAGAAGTTTCTGCACAAAGCTTTTGGTGTTTTAGGCATGGTAACACTCCAAAAAAAAAATATTTCTATTCCTAAAGTGTTCCGAGAACTTTTTGAGAATAAAAATACGTACGGTTAAAAGTGTTCTTAAAAGTGTTCCGAACACTTTTAACAAATAGAAACACTTTTGGAGCAAAAACAAAAAACAAAAAAAATTTTGCTTTTGTATTTTCGGAACACGTTTTAAAAACACATTTGGAACATTTTTTTAAAACAATTGGGAACACGTGTTCCCAATTGTTTCTAAAAAAATGTTCCAAATGTGTTTTTTAAAACGTGTTCCGAAAATACAAAAGCAAAATTTTTTTTGTTTTTTGTTTTTGCTCCAAAAGTGTTTCTATTTGTTAAAAGTGTTCGGAACACTTTTAAGAACACTTTTTAACCGTACGTATTTTTATTCTCAAAAAGTTCTCGGAACACTTTAGGAATAGAAATATTTTTTTTTGGAGTGTTACCATGCCTAAAACACCAAAAGCTTTGTGCAGAAACTTCTTCTTCCTCGAGCTATCAGGGACCATGCCATGACCCGTCTTACAAGGGGCACGATCACATGTTTGTTTTATTAGGGCAATGAAATTGACAGGCCCTCGATTCTATGACACCCACCTTCCTCCAATCCCTCTCCCCCGCAGTTAATTTTCACAGAAAGTCTATTACTTCTTGCAATGTCCAAAGCAGTCAGATTGCGAGCTACTCGGCCGCATCCGGCGGATTTGTTTATTCGGAGTCATCGCGACCGCAAATGCAGTATGAAATCGAAGATCTCTCTTTCTCACCTTGAGTCCTATTTGCCTTATAAACAGGACACTCTTGGAGTCGTCCTTTGAAGGTCCAAGACATCCATCAATTCATAGGAATCACGTGGAGTAGAACTTTTTGAAATTTGTACACCATTCCTTTGACGTTGTAAGATAAAGATTCTTCTGGCCTTTTATAGCCTTGTGATTGCATCGCATCCATCTTCAGCTAAATTTCTAAGCAGATTTTGAGTTCGAGCCATGTTATTCAAGATTCTTGCTGTGCTCTCTCTGCTACCAGTTTTGGCTTACGCGCAAGATACCAGTTTTGTGTACAGCCGTTTCCGATCGACCAATCTGAGCCTTGATGGATTGCTGGGGTCACCTCCAATGGCCTCCTGAAGTTGACCAACGACACCACACAGCAGACGGGCCATGCCTTCCATCCCGAACCAGTCCAGTTCAAGAACTCACCGAACGGCTCCGTTTTCTCCTTCTCCACAGCATTCGTCTTCGCGATTCAATCTCAGTACGCGACTCTGAGCGGCCATGGGATTGTCTTCGTGGTCGCACCCCAGAGAGGCCTCCCCGGGTCCCTCGCGAGCCACTACCTCGGCATGTTCAACGAAACCGACAACGGCAACGACACCAATCATGTGTTTGGGGTGGAACTCGACACGATCCAGAGCAGCGAGTTTCAGGACATTAACAACAATCATGTCGGAATCGACTTGAACAGGTTGAGATCAGCAAACTCAACTGCCGCGGGGTATTATGCAGATGGTGGGGAGTTCAAGAACTTGACTCTAATCAGCGGCAAAGCAATGCAAGTTTGGGTGGACTACAATGCAACTGAAACGCGGATCGATGTCACATTGGCTCCGGCCAATGTGGTGCAAAAACCGAAGGCTCCCCTTCTCTCTCTTAGGCAGGACCTCTCGTCGATCATCAACCAGAGAATGTATGTCGGCTTCTCATCATCAACCGGTTCAGTCCCAACTTCTCACTATGTTCTGGGCTGGAGCTTCAGGGTAAATGGAGAGGCTCAGGCACTTGCCCTCTTCCAACTTCCTAAGCTTCCTCGGATTGGTAAGAAGAAGACGTCGAAAGTACTGACTATAGGGCTACCACTGATTGTCCTTTCCGTTGTATCGATGCTGATCTTGAGCTTAGTTTTATGTGATAAGAAGGAAAAGGAAATTCGCCGAGGTCCTCGAAGATTGGGAGAGGGAATACGGCCCGCACAGGTTCAAGTACAAGGATCTTTATATCGCAACAAAAGGATTCCGGGAGCAAGAGCTATTAGGGACGGGTGGCTTCGGTCGGGTCTATAGAGGGATCTTACCCACATCGAAGATAGAGATCGCGGTGAAGAGGATCTCCCATGAATCAAGACAGGGCATGAGAGAATTCGTAGCGGAGATCATCAGCATCGGTCGGCTCCGTCACCGCAACATAGTGTCGCTCCTCGGTTACTGCCGCCGGAAAGGGGAGTTGCTCTTGGTTTACGAGTACATGCCCAATGGGAGCTTGGACAAGTACCTCTATAACCAACCAAAGGTCACCCTCAAATGGAACCAAAGATTCAGGGTGATCAAAGGAGTGGCATCAGGGCTGCTCTATCTGCACGAAGGGTGGGAGCAAGTGGTGATCCACAGGGATATAAAGGCAAGTAACATCTTGCTGGATGCTGACTTAAACGGGAGACTTGGAGATTTTGGGCTTGCGAGACTATACGACCATGGATCCGACCCTCAAACGACTCATGTGGTAGGAACGCTCGGTTATCTCGCCCCCGAGCACACGCGAACCGGCAAGGCCACTAGGAGCACTGACGTGTATGCCTTCGGCGCGTTTTTTGCTTGAGGTCGCCTGCGGGAGAAGGCCGATAGAGCTTCGGGGCGGGGAGGACGTAATACTAGTGGACTGGGTATTTTCTCACTGGGACCGAGGTGCCATTCTCGAGGCAAGAGATCCGAACTTGGGGGCGGAGTTTGTGGAAGAAGAGATGGAGTTGGTGCTGAAACTCGGGTTGACGTGTTCCCACTCCGACCCGTCGATGAGGCCGAGCATGCGTCAAGTTTTGCAGTTCTTGGAGGGTGATCTACCGATGCCGGAATTGTCGTCTGTTGGTCTTTCCTCCGGCGGGCTAACGTGCGCTCATCGCGAAGGTTTTGATGATGTAGCCATGTCTTATCCGTCCTCCATGTACAACGCATTCACGCACTCATCTTCTTCTGTCGCAGAATCTCATCTCTCAGGTGGACGATGAGCCTCATGGTTAGCTCCTAATTTAAATTCCGTTGTCATGTAGAAATCGATTAGCTGCAAGATGAGATCATTCGGGTACTTGTCCGTGTATGTATCGCTAAAATACACGCTCTCATTCTTGATATGGCTCAAATTAGCTTCCGGCGGGGCGGCCGCCGTTGGCTGCTGCTCCGCAGGTGTAGTTCACTGGTTGGTGTTCTTTGTTATTCCTCTGCCGAGCTCATCACAATTCCACACATCAATCGGAAATACTTCTTCTGTTTTTTTAAATATTGTCTCCCTCCTCCGCCTCTGTTTTGCCTTTACTCCGTCTCAGTTTCTTCATTTTTTTGGCCATACTGCAACTATCTGGTCCGCTCGTCTTCGCACTCTCTCGCAGCCACGTCGGCCACCGCCTCCCACCAAGCACCACGATGGCGAACGTGTCGGAGAGAGAGAGAGTAGGGCAGTGGCTGTGGGAGGTCTCAAGTTGCAGATCAAGAAGAGAGGTGGAAGACGAAAACGATCGAACAGAGAGAAGAAGAAGGAGAGAGAAAAGCTTCCGTAACGGCACCGTTATCTCGTCTTCCTCTAACCGGCAATGTTGTAAGCTTACTATAATAGATTAACATAGCCCAAGAGAATGTCTTGTAGCAGACGTTTGCGCAAATCCAAATTTCGAAAACTGAACACCTTCCAATTTAGTTGTAATTGTAAATAGAGGACAAGTTTGTGAACTTTTATCTTAATGAAATCTAATAATGTCACAATGGGACTTGCGGGAACGTATCAGAATTAATTTTTATTTTTCTTGAAAACAACAAATACCACTATTGTTTGACAATTTTTTTTTTTTGTTGATTTAAGAAGAGCCTTATGGGTTCATTTTACCGAGCCAAACAAGCTCCAACCTTCACAAATTAGTCAATGTGGAACAATATGGGGATGGAAAACAATTGTCCCTTGTTGCTTACCTAGAATTAGAAGTCTTTCAAAGCTTCCATCTCTATTTTTTAAAAAAAAAAAAAGAGCAAATTCCTCCCATCCTGGGCCCGTCCCTATTAAAATCCCAAACCTTGTGCTTGTAAAAGTATGTTTGGCCAAAAAGGCCAAACCTCACCCAGGAGCAAGAAGCAGACAGGTGGTAAAACCTTCCTTCAGACAACTAAGAAAAATCACAAAAAATTCCTAAATTTATTTCACTTATGTCAATTTAGTCATAAACCTTTTAATTATCCCAATAAAATCCTAAATATTTTCACATTTAATTAATTGAGTCTATCTGGTCAATTTTACCTAGAAATTACTGACGTGAATACCGATTGTCTTATATGACACGACCGATGTTGGCATGGAGAATTTTTAATTTTTTTTCATTATTGTTTTATTCTTTTCCTTCTTTACTCCTTTTTTAACGTGGCCAAGGAGGGCTAGGCAAAGGCATTGCTAGGTGAGGGCCTCGCGACCCTCATTGACTACAATAAAAAAAAATGAAAAAGAGAAAAAATAAAATAAAATAAAATAAAAAATTTAAAATTTTTTTTAAATTATAGGTTAGTGCAGTGGTGCCATGAAGGATGGATGTCATGGATCAATGATTTTTGGCCAAAATTGGCCGGCTGGACTTAATTGATAAAACACAAAAAGTTAAGGATTAAATTGACTAAAAATATAATGGGTATAGAATTTTTTTGGTAATTTTATCGACATTACTACAAACCTAAGCCAAATGTCATAAAAGTTTGAGTTGTTTGCCAAATACCTGTAAAAGTTGCAATACCCATTTTCACAGCTGAAATTGCAGAGGTAAGTCATTGAGTTGAGAATATGTGTGAGTGTGGATTGTGTTTTTAATTTGAGTTTAAAGTAATTTGGTAAGATATGTATAGACCCGTTTAGCGCTTATTTTACCAGAGAACCGACATGGTCAATTAGGTTTTTAAGTAGAATTCTTGGGTTTGGAATTCGAACCTAATCTGTTCCCACGTTTTGAACCAATGAAATCTACTCGATCCTCTTAGGAATCAGGCTTTGATTGGACCGAACAGGCTGTTACCTGTCAATTCCCGAGTTCAATAGGGATCGTTGCTCAACCCTATTTGTGGACAATATCTCAATCAAATATTACGTTTGAAAATGAGTTGTTTATTGCACTGTTTATGTATTTACTGTAACTTTTGAAAAACTTACAAGAAATTCCTTTTCTTTTCAATAATTCACGCACTTCATGGACAGCACCACCAAACACGGTATAAACAAAAATACAAATAAAGTTACATGTATCCATACATGCACAGCTTATATAAGTTGTCATCTTACGTTGACATGTTATAGACTTCTTGTTGGCACAAAACTCAACAATGGGCATGCAAGTTTTCTTTTCGATCGATATCGTATCCAAATTTAGATGGCATAAATCTCTGCTTAACAATAATTCACTCATTAGAACTCATCACTAAATAATTTCTAAAGTATTTCGATGTCATGGCAAAACAGTGTCGATTTCAGCTGCACCTTATCTCTACTTATTTGACTTTATAAGTGCAGTTCACCAAACCATAGATAGGCTATGGTAAAATCCTTAGATTTTTTTTATCTCATCCTATCCAATCTTATCTTGATTAAAAATTCAGACGACTAAACGTAGCCTAATAGTATAATCGCATGGATTGACAAACTTAAGTATCACATTGAATGATGCGAGTTTCTATGCGTACCAACGTGAATAAAAATTGATTGGCCCCATATTTTATTCGAGGCCCGAAACTTCACGGATAAGCCCAATTCATGCATTATCATATTTTGTTTTTCTCTTTTATCTCACTTATGTCTGACTCAATAATAGGATGAGTCCCCTTAGGAAAAACCCACGAGGACATTCTCTTTGTGGTGCGTAGGTCCGACCATCAGGGGAGCTCATCATCTTCGAACACCGACCCGAAAACAATTGTGGCCGTCCATCGAAAGATGATATGGCTATACTCCATGGGTTTGTTGAAGTATTATTTTCATGTCGTTTGCTAACGGATTCTATATGCTCCTAATATTTATGAGTTTTTGGATTAGATATTCTAACATAGTATCATCTCCCTCCACTTATAACTTTAAGTTTTTGAGTTAGATAGTCTAAAAAGGTATCTGAGCTGATGCTATCATTTTTGAATATGCATCCACCCCCATGTAGTCAAAATTTCACGTGCCGCTTGTAATTCATCTTGCAATTGTGATGGGATGTTAAAGTATTGTCCCACGTCGCTTGATAACAGATTACATATGCTCGTTATATTCATGTGGTCTTGTGACGTCCACCTACTTATTAATTACGCAATCTATTTTAATCTGTTATTACATATAATGATAAGGTGCACGCGGAAGACTAGTACAAAAGGAGCAAGGCCAATATACAAGTGCATACAAGGGTCGTCATGCCTAAAGGATATGGCCTCATAACGTTCAATAATAGGAGGTATGTAAATAGTAACATCATTCGGCAAATTAAAAAAATACTTACTTTTATATATATTAAGTGTTTAGGTACATCATTTCAACCAAAAGAAAGGACAGATTATTGAAAGGCAATCAAAAGGTGTAAGCTCCCCATTTCCATAACCCACATATAGCGTACTATAGTCCATTAATCTCAAAATATAATTTCTAATAATCTAAGTCCGACATTGCCTAATCTGCTTGTGGAAATTCAGACCTTCAAAGGTCTCCTTTCCCTAATCAGCTTAAAGGTTTAGATTGGACATTCTAATGGAAAAATTACCCAAAAAAAAAAAAAAACTATTGTAATTGTGCAATTTTAGTCTTTGATTTTTTTTTGACAATTCAATCATAAACCATCTGTTTCCGACACGTACACCGTTATTGAAATCATACGTAAGATGGACTGAATTAGCATAAATGGAAATGGTTTAGGATTGAACTGAAAAAAAAAAAAATTTACGACTGAATTGATACAAATACAAAGGTTTAGGACTCAATTGGCCAAACAAAACGATTTATGACTGAATTGGCACAATTATAATAGGTTTATCACTTTTTCGGTATTTTTCCCTTTGAAATTGAGCTAGAAACAGAAATGACTAAGTCTTGGAAAGCATTGGTTCGACAACACAATGTTTAACAAACGTCGGGTTTCAAGTTTAGAGGTGGCAAACTTCAATCAAGAGTGAGTGATACATTGTATCCTATCCAAATGGGGCAAAATCAAAGAACGGAGGAGTACATTGGTTTATCAGAAACCTACATGGCTTTGAAGTCCACAGCAGCAGATACTGATGCAGATGTAGCGTTTCCCTTCCCACAAGCTCAAACCAAGGGGAAGCCTTTCTCCACGAGGCTTTCGATAGTATCTCGTAGGCTGACCTCCAAGGAGTGAACGTCACGCCCAAGGCCAAACCTTCCACTTTTTCCCTTGATACCCAATGAGCCGACCCAAGAGGTCCGTCGTCTTCACATCTGTCACAGTCCAAATGATTCGGGCATGTCGGCTGAGTCAATGAGAATGAAATATGACCTATTCTTGTGTTGCTCATAGGATCGAATGAACTTTTCTTGTGAAGTGGAAGAAAAATTAGGACTAACCTTTCGGGGATGGCCAATGCCGGGCAAAGTTTGCGCAGGAGCTTCAAGACATCGCGATGGTGAATGATTTCTCCTACCAGACAGTATCTGCCACTAGCTGAAGGGTTTTCAAGAGCTAGAATATGAACGTCTGAAACGTCTCGAATGCTGACAAAATCGAAATACTCAAAGGGAAATTTTGGTCCTGCATTATATAAGCCTCAATCACTCTGTGAAATCAGAATTGGTGAAGATTGTGTTTATTGTCACAAATAGAGGATGGGATTATGATTAGATGGTTACTGATTATTCACCATATTTCACTTTATGGCAAAAGGCAAGATAGATCAACATCAAAATGAATACCCTTAATAAGGCTCGGGATGAACTTTGCTGAGAGATAGACAGTAGGCTACAAGAGAGGGCCGATCACATGTCCCAGATTTATCACAACCAGGTCGATCCCGCTCTCTTTAGGGAAATCCCAAGTTGCCTTCTCCGCCGAGGTTTTGGCAAGCATGTACCATTGTCGCAAACAAAGTAACATCACTGCAATGAAAGAACTCTTGCTCCACTCGCGGACTTAATTGACTCCAACCCGACACTGATTTTGCTCTGTCTCGTCTGGCATTCCACAGAAACAACTTCAAAGGACTAGAGCTTCTTCTCTTCAAGGTATACGTTGGAGATCTTCAGGGAAGGTCAACTAGCCATTTGGAGTTGATGGGAGACCGGCTGAGGGGAATCAGGACTGCCGCTGCAGTTTCCAAATGTAGGATCTGCTGCAACTGTCCACAGTTAGGGAACTGACATTTGCTTTTGCGATTGCTCCCTCAATTTTTTTTGCTACAGAATCAGACCAGTAACGGCTATGTTCTGAGTCATCAACGGTCATAAATTGATGTGTATCACACTATCATCAAATCCGATACATCTCGCTTCAATCTATCAACTATTATCACCAGTGAGGTTGCAAGTGACCAAATTGGACATCTTCGGTAAAGATACCGTCTTCATGACACAAGATGTTGAGATCAATGATCTTTTCCATCTTCATCAGTATCTAAATATGTGATGATACTTACTCGACTAGTACTACCAAGCTACTATGAGTTCACATTCTCACTGGTGCTGGTTTACCGAAGTGTCAGAGATAAAGTATATTGTCTTAACTGATGAATAGGATCATTGATGATAACACATTTCACTATCTGAATTGGTCATTGTGAATATTAGTAACAAAGATAGATTGATAATCATCAAAATACCATACATGTTTTCCAACATTCTCAAATCATTCACAATAGAAAAAGACACTAAATGCCCGAGCCATTACTTAACTCATATATAACTAAACCAAAAATATGAGTTTTTAAGGTCAAAGAAAAGATAGCACCACTCACTTGAGAATGCTCAAAATTAACACACGCAGCTAAACGAGCCGAAGATCTCGTAATTAAGCCGTTAGCAATGTGAAACTCACACGCAAAGCCCTTAAATTCTTGGTCCGACTAAACCGTTGTCTCGCTTAAACCCGCAGCTCTACAACACCATAATTTACAATTTTCATGAAATCCCAAAGCTCAACAACTCAAATACCGGAATTCTCTCTTTTCTTCTTATTCTTCTTTCCCTTCTTTTTCTTCTTTTTCCTCCGCCTTGGACAAGCCATCGGTTGAAAAAGAACCGAGTTGCCCACTGTTCCCTTTTTGCTTTTCTTGTTGACTTTGTGAACTCAAATACCATTTTGACCTGGTGAAAAAGCAAATCGGGCAGTTTCTTTCGGACTTTTATAATCTTTGTAACTGCAATTGCTAAGCAGCCTTTGAGCTTGAGCCATGTTCTTCAAGATTCTTGTTCTGGTCTCTCTGCTAGCAGTTTCAGCTTACGCTCAATAGACCAGTTTCGTGAACCCCGGTTTCCGATTAGGTGAGCTGACCCTCGATGGGATGGCCGGGATCACCCCAATGGCCTACTGAATTTGGGCTACGACACTGGGCGCGGGAGGGCCACTCCTTCCATCCCAACCCAGTTCAGTTCAAGAACTCAACGAATGGCTCCGTCTTCTCCTTCTTCACCACGTTCATCTTGGCAGTCCGACCTCAGCTTAAGACTCTTAGTGGCCACGGGATGGTCTTCGTGGTTGCGCCCCAGAGCGGCCTCCCTGGATCAGTGCCGAGCCAATACCTCGGCTTGTTCAACTCAACCAGCACCGGCAACGCCACCAATC
>JAGVVM010001961.1:0-19429 GCA_019149425.1 Psidium friedrichsthalianum
CTCCACTGCTGTTAGATGAAAGCATGATTTAATTTTTAATTATTCTGTCAACATATCATAATAAGGAGACAACAAAAGACAATCATTAATCACTGTCCTTTGTGCAGTTCACTCAGTCAAGTAACCATGAAGAAATAGTATTATACACTTCAAAGAGATGACAATATTGGAAACACACAACAAAGTCTAGATCACTTCTAAGGTGTCCAAGGGAATACGAAGAGCCACCACAAACAACAATAGGGAGTAGGGACCAAGTGGGTATAGAGAACACAAGCTCTAACTCCGAAATTTACGACAGTGAGTATGAGATAGTTTTGAGGGTAATCCTGTCCACAATACCTACTCTACATTGTTACACATGGTTACTTCAAAGACAAGATAACTTATAAAACATACAAGTAGAAAAAGTAATTTAAATTACTACTTCACTGAGATTTTCAACTAAATCCTGTTGCTATAATGCCAAAAGGCAATGAATAAAAAAACTGAAAAAGACACTCTTTTAACTCTCTCTACCACAACTGTTACATCTTGCTCTGGTGAATTTCTGATGCTTCTTTCCTTATTTTCCTGTCAATTTATTTTGCATTACAATTTAACCATTATACCAAAATACTGGACGCAGTGACCTTCTCCCCTGCTTTAGGGCTTGGGTGAGAGAGATGATGAGTGCAGCCTTTACAGTTCTTTGCGGACTTTTTTGCTAAGTTAGGTTTTCATGGTACATATAATGGTTTGTGAATTAGTTTGCCAGATTTGAAACAAGGCACTTTACTCAAACTGTGGGAACTGACATTTTTCTGGTTCCAAGTATCTAAAGAGTCATTGTTCAATAGGCAGGTAACCACAAATGCATAGTCACTTAAAGATGTAGTTTATACAGAGGGGAAAAGAACAATGTACATGATACAGAAAAACTAAAAATGGCACTCAAAAAAAGCATAGGATTAAAAACATAGTGCCATACTTTCGTGAGAAAGAGAATTAAAAAGAAAAAGCCAGTTTTCCTTACATGATTCTCTAAATTTCCCTCCAGCATCTGATAAAACTTTAATGCGCAATCAAAATGCTCAAGACTCATATAGGTATCTGCTATTTCAGTAATCAGGTCTGCACAGTCACATGAGCTCCCCTTCTGCAAAAAACTGAAGAGAATCTGCAAAACATTGAAATACCAACAATGAGCAGTGATACCAAAATACTCATATAAGCACATGACCATAGTCCACCGGTCTAATCCAAACGTAAAAAATAGGATGTGAAGCATGATTAATCTCCACCCTGCTGAAACTATTTAACAATTAAAAAATAAAATAAAAAAGTAAGCAAAACCGAGGCCACGGAAAAACGGTAAGATGTGCAAAACTGAAAGATTTGAGGAGACAAACTGTTTCTTCTTTTTGATGATTAGAGTCAGGGATCATATAAGAACTCTCCACCACGAAATACCACTGATGTTGTCCACAAGTTATTAATCACCGACAAATCTGCAAATGGAGCATGCCCTAAATTGCTACAGTAAGAGTCCCGAGTCACTACAAGCATTGTACCCAGTGGACCCTGGTACTAGAAAGCAACCAACAAGCACACTGCTCAGATAGAAAGCAAATTTTCACACTACAAAGAGAGCTGTGAATCCACTTCTTTCATTCTCACCCAGAACCGTTACCAAGGAGATACAGTATAAAACTCTGACCAACATGCTCAGAAGATCTTTCAATGTACTGACTTAGACTAGTACTCACAAGTAAAACCATGAGCAATCAAAACGGCAACCAAAATGTGTCTTTGGTGGATTAATGCATTGCGATATAGGGGAGAAAGATCTATGCCTTGACCTACTACAGCCTATTTGCCAAAACCTAAGTGATCAACTTGTATATGAAACCCCACTAAGCTAATAAGACCAAAAAATTTCAAATCGCAGCAAGTGCGACCTTGGACATCAATGCAGTCAAGAAGCACTGGAACTTGTGCCCCAAGTACAAAAATCACAGCATCCAATCCATCATCTTTGAGCACCCTTAATCAGGCTTGGATCAGACAAAATGTAAATCCATTAGGTCCAAGGATGTTTGAACACTGCAATCAATTGCCTCAACATGCTCCAAGAAGATTTCAATTTTATGGTAGAAGCACAAGTTAAAAAGACAGGCTAATGGGAAAAAATCCTGAGAGAACTAGAATATTTCAATATCATAGACGCCACCGTATTAATACGAGCACAACAATAACATCTGATCAACACGGTAAACCCCCCCCCCCCCCCCCCCCCCCCAAAAAAAAAAAAAAAAAAACCCAACCCCAACCCCAAACCACCACCACAAACTGAAAATGCTTTTCTCAGTGCAAAGTTGTTGTCAGCCTATATTCGTCATCAAACTAATCGATCTCTACATGCAATGTAGCCTCAACAATGAGCAAAAGCTTCTATGAAGGTCATGCATGTAATTATTACATGAACAGCCAAACTTCTCAGGATCACAAAGGAAGAAAAAACAGCTGGTACAAAATGCCGCGGAAAGTGGAAGGATGAAGGGGCATATAAGCAACACGTATCTGCAAACATGGTTTTGGCACTAATGAGAACTGAACATCTGCCGTAGAGAAAGCAACTCCCCTAATCGGAATAGGATTACCAAAAGGCAGATTAAAAATTTCGCCAAGACCAAACAAAGAAGCAATAGCCACACCTCTGCCTTCTCTGAATTTCCGAGATGAAGATGACAAATTCCTTCTTTCACAACCAAATTTGCAGGGAGCGGCTTTTCCTGGCTGTGAGAATGAAAAAGCTGAATAGCTTTATCATATGCATTATTTTCCATGTATATTGTGGCTAGCAGATCAATCACACTCAAATCAGCTTCAGATGGATAGCTGTTTACATATTCAACCAAAATGCTGATAGCACGCTCAAGCTGGCCACATTTAAGGTACAACTGAAAGGTAAAATAAGAAACTGTTACATATCTAATCAAACATATGTCTACATAAGATAAATGTCCCCCAAAGCACAACCTCACAGAATATTAGTGAGACACTGTTTCCATAACAGATTTTATAGAAGGCATGAAATAAACAAAAGTTGATAAATAATTATTCATCGTAAATGTAATTCTACAAGGAGTGATATTATCTCTGGCTGACGCTTACTTCATCCTGTAATGTATGGCCGTCTACCCACCATAAATTTGCTCAAAAATCAACAAGTTTGGTCAAGACATATGTAGTGACCAAATTAAACCTTAAACAAAAGTTTACATAAACACTGTCCAAATATTTGTCCAACGAAAAAAGAATGCTTTCTAGGGACATTTGACTCTCAATGGGAGGAAACAAGACGGTCATTGACCAACAAACTATCATCACATAGGACACACTAGCAAGTCGCTATATCTACTGCAAATGCTACGCCAAGCTTCAAGATACAACCAGATATTGCGAGAAAAACCTACTAGAAGACCTCTTCAATTGTAACATCTGATATTTAAGTCCGTGAGTAAAGGAGAATCAGCACAAATATGAAACAAAATATATAGAAAACTAGATCCCCACTCTACTTGAAACCATAAATATATCCCAGAAACAGTTTCCCTGTAAAATGGTTTTACCAAAAACTTTTTGGAGTTTATGCTCCCCCACAAACTAACCTCCTCAATGAAATCATGGAAACTTTAGATCCTGGACCAACTATTGCAAACACCAGACTTGCATACCGCGCAACTCATGTGCAACTCATGCATGACATTCTGAAAAGTACTCTACACATACCACCTATCCTCACCCTGGCATAGAAAGTAGTCATTATCCTTGAATTAACAAGTGATGCACACCCTAGATGCACACCCATGCACAAACTAACCATCCATCACCATGAAATACAACCCAGGAAGACTGACTTCCATAAAGCACATAAACCATCAAGTTAGCACCAGAAAGTAAAAACAACCCTCCACAAGCTAACCAAAAAAAATCAAAGCCCAAACAATAGATACGAAGGTACCTATTATTTTAATAACACAACCGACAAGGGTTCATTTCAATTAACTAGTCTATCTCCAAGCACATGAATCGTGAATACTTATGAGAAATGTCCTGTCTTAGACAAGCTAGAAACCTTTGCCCCATTCTGGAGTGCTTCGACATCCTCAGGACAAATCTTTTGTATCTGTTCAAACAACTCTGCAGCCTTTTGATAATCTCCAAGGTTTGAATGAAGTGAGGCTTGGTGAGACAGTAGAGAAACATCTTTGGGGTCTGCTGTGATGGCTTTGGAGAGGCAATACCTTGCCTGACCATTGTTTCCTTGTTCTCTGTAGTCCAGAAGAGCAGGAAATCATAATGCCATAATAAAAGCAAAAAATTACCACAGAAACCCTAAATGACAGAAAGGCACATGAGGCATCAAATCAAATCACGTGATAAGCACTATCAAGACATACATCAAAATTTGTTGCCAAGAAATAAATTGTATTCAGCCTTTCTGAACTACAATATTTTCACCTGTTTGACTTCTCACCAATGGCAGCGCCAGTGAAGCCAACCCCATCGTGTTCACTTTAACCACCCTTCCACCGATTACTTACCTTTAAGGTACAAGAATCCCCTATCAATCTTTTGATCCCCCAGCTTGGAAAGATTGCCACTCCAATAATTAATTCTGTTGTTACTGGACTTTAATTTATTGTATTTCTTTTTTTAACATCAGATGTGTGTCTTTTATTTTCTTTTTCTTTTTTCTTTAGACACCCAAAATCTTCAAAAGCTTACAAATATAAGCATGTAAAATCACCCCAAATTTTTAATAATCTTTTACAAATCAATCCATTATTTTTGTTTTGACGGGAAACTCAAATTTTCGCTTATAAGGACTTATTAGTCTAAAAGAGTTATTCTAAGTATCTATCCCCGTTCAACCCAAAAAAAAGAAAGTATCTATCCATCCCCGCATCAGCAAAGAACTTCCAACAGATGCACTCATATAAATATGACACTGACCAGGTACAAGCCCCATCATGCACTAAATTGATGAAAACAGTGATGACCAAAAGCTTACAAGGACCGGGTGAAGAGACGCTTCCAAATTGAAGAATCTTTTGGCTTAAGATGTGCAGCAATCATGTAAAAGTCCACTGCTTTTTTATCAATGCCAAGATCATCGTAAATCCTTCCTAGTGTATCATATGGATCAGGCAAATTTGGTGCTAGCCTTACCACTTGACTCGATAGTGATATGGCCTGAAATTTTGATAAAAGAAAAACAAGGCAGATAAGCATGTTAATTAAATCAATCTGCTAAACCATAATACTGCGCACATTCCACAAAAGATAGAACATGTACTCACCCTCATGGTGTATGCAAAAGGGAAAAAAATAGAACGTAGAAAAGGTCTGGCAGTGAACTACTGTGGGTTTACATAAAATACGAGCGGTAATCTCAAAAGAAGTTAACTGATGATGTACTCTATGTTAAAGGACCAAAAGACTAATTGACTCAACTTTATAGAGAACCACAGGAGACATGACATAATTTTTTCCCCATGAACTTTTAAGAAAGATACAACATGTTAATTATAATATAATGTTAATTATAATAAAGCTGGAGAAGTTGGATGTACTTTGTAATTTGAGACTTGCAGAAGTCAACTAAGCTTGAAAAGAAGATTACCAATATTATTGTAAGACCTGGCAGCTAAAGCAACTTATGAACAAATTCAACATGTGTGCAGAAAGGGCATCAAAAGTTGGATATATCTCCTTAACTAAACAGGTTGTTACATAAAATCCTACAAAATGTCCATCAAACTGAGCAAAATACCACGAGCCCAACCTTCACGAGATTTTTATGAAACAGATAACAAAAGGATTTTATCTAGAACTTACCTCATCATAATTACCACGGGCATAGTGAAGAGTTGCATCACCAAGCATTCGTGTGATTCCCGAACTAAGCTTATTTCTTGACCCTTTTCTCCTACCCCTCTTCTTAGTCTGCATGAAGATAAAAAACAAATTACATAGACCAAGCGTTTTGTTCCCCACAGTAGTATCGCCCGGATGGCCCTCAACTCTGGGTAGTTGAACATTCTTAATAGAGCTTTAGCAAGATACAGAATTTGGTTGCAGCCATATGAGAAGAAGCCACCAGAGGCGAATGCAACCATTCCAGCATAAGAATATGAATATTGACTAAAATAATGATCACACCATCTATCATGTACCCAAAAAAATAAGATAGAAGATGCAATTTCACAAAGATATATTCCATTATGGACTAAATCAAAGTACACAATCCCTATTTTGCCAAAAAGAAAATGATAAACTCAATAATCAGAAGCGCCACAATTGCATCAGTGTTAGACTAAACATATAGGACTTCTCCAAAGATTAAGCACCAACAGGATGCTAGCATTAATATCTCATCACTCTCAAAATTCACTGAATATTCTCCTACCATTCAAGAGTGCACTTGCTTTTACATGATCTAGATTTACATTTTCAGTGATTGAATGGCAATTGCAAAGGTAAACCCAACCTTTTTCGATTTTCTACGAGAACCGTAGTTCATTGCTTCCATAATCTCCTCAAAGGTCGCTCCGGGATTATCCTCTGCACAAGCCTTCTTTGCGCATCTTTCACTGGAAAGAAAAGGAACATTCAGTTAGTAACATAAGCACAAACATGACAAAACTCAGTAACATCCAGCCCAAACAAAATGAAAATCGCCATACATTTGAGAGCTATCCAGGCCTTTCCGTTTCTTCTCAGCCAATGCTTCATACTCAAGGCGCTCAAATTGCTGGTAAGGTTGGAGTCCAGAATCGTCATCTTTCGTGAAATCTAGTGGGTCCATTCCACTTCCAAATTGGAAAACATACTCGCCATCATTGTCATCATCTTCTTCTTCTTCTCCCCCCTCCTCCTCCTCTTCTTCCTGCAACCCCTCCCCTTCTACGTGTTTTTCTTCTTCTGTCAGTACCGGTTCTCCTACTGGGGCCTGACGACCTTCGACCTCTGCCAGGACCGCACCATCGTCTCCCATAGAAGTTACCAGAATCCTCTCACTTTCCATCTTGAGTATATAAAACAATCCCAAGAGAAACATAATCACATCACACAATCCCAAAAACAAGGC
Organism: Psidium friedrichsthalianum; assembly: GCA_019149425.1. NCBI lineage: Eukaryota > Viridiplantae > Streptophyta > Magnoliopsida > Myrtales > Myrtaceae > Psidium > Psidium friedrichsthalianum. The sequence goes on from JAGVVM010001961.1 coordinate 7,139, forward strand.
CCAATTGTACACATAAAAAAAAATCTTATATTTACTATGAATTTCAATATCAGAACAACTTTTGAAAGCTATCAAATAAGTTCCTTAACTATCATATTCGTTTACATTGTAGCCCAGTTCCACCGACCGTTTACAATGAAGATTAGTCTGCTTATGTAAGTGGCCAGCATACACTACTAAATATATAATAATCACCACCAGATGATTACAGAGATGGGAGATGGACTCACACTGCAGGTCGCCGGAGCTTGGAGGGATGGGTTCGCCGTCGTTCGACCCCCACGGCGGCTGCTAGCGTCGGTTTTGCGCGAAAGTCCAGATCTTGAGAGAAAAAGTGGGACCAGTAGCGAGCTTGGTTTGGGATTTGGATCAATATGGGTCTTTCGTGACCGGGTGGAGCGCCATCGGGTCGTCCGTCGTCGCCGCCGCTCGCGGCGGGGTTTAGGCGGAGCTACTGGCGGTGGGGGCGGAAACAGGGAAGCGAAAGATCGAAGAAATAAAGGAACCACAACTGTCGAAAAATAGCACATTTTCAGTGCCAAAATTTTTAAATATGTTTCTGACATAATTTTAATAAACGATTAATCTAATAATTTTGACAACTTGGTTTTGCCAAAGATTAAGCATGACGTTGTTTTATGCTAATACAACGAAAAATTTTAAATTAGTACACTTATTATGAATTTATCCCAAGTTATTTTTTGACAACAATAAATCACAAACTAATATATCTAGAATAAATTTACCTAAACTTATTTTTCTGACAACTAAAATTTCCAAACTGGCACACTTATAATAAATTTGGTCCAAACTAATGTTTTGACAATCAAAAACCCTAAACTGATATATCTGTAACAAATTTACCCTCTATTATTTTCTGTTAAATTGAATTTAATAAAATAAAAAAACTAAGTTGACATATATGTACCAAACAGAGAATAAAAACCCCAAACCGATACACCATCATTTAATCAATAACATAATGGTAAAATTTAACAGCATCTAACATATGATAAATTTGTCACTGTTGTATCAGTTTTGGGTTTTTAGTAAATTTGTCACAGATGCACCAGTTTTTAATTTTTTATGGTAAAAAATAGTTTTGAGTATATAATATCGCAAGCGTACTAATTTGAAATTTTTCGTGGTATTAACCCTTGTTGTATTGATTGAATCACATGAATGAATGCTTCTGCAAAGTTTTGGCATAAGTGATCTTCATAAGTTTTTGGTACTAATTATTTCAAAATTGTGTGATGCAAAATTTATGTTTCAATTTTTCAAATGATGTGGTTGAATAATTACTTTTCGAGAAGTGAGAAATTGAAGTTAAATTGGTTACCAGGCATGCCCTAGCATTGCGGTTCATTTTCACAAAACTCCAATCATTTATATTTAATCTCAAAATATTAGAAGATCGGAGAAGAAGCAAATGAGAAGCTAAGGACGAGAGGTGAAGACAATTTGCCCACTTCCTTCTTGTTTTGGTTTTTTAAGGTAAGTCTTTAATTTCACTTTAACAATTTAGGACCAATTAATTTTATGGAAGACTACTTTAGTACCAAAATATTTTAAAAGGAAAAAATTGCGATTTCAATTATAAACCTATTCTACAAATTTTAATCCAGTCCCCAATCCTTAAATTGCTCAGATGTAGTCCTATACTTTTGAGTGAAAATGCAATCAAGTCCTCTGCCCAAATCTTACTTGAAATTGATGATATGACAATCCAATCATCCCTAATCATTTTATGTGTCGTGACAAGTGATTTGACGTAGAAAATTTTAGACAACACGTCGTTTTTTTTTTTGGCCGAAAAGACAACAAGCTTTCATTCAAGAACCTGAAAAAGGTTACAGAGGATTGACCGAGGTCGAGACATAACAGGGAAAAAAGCGGAAGAGGAGGCTTCCACAGCCAGTTAGGGGGGAGAGAATTAGAGCGCTTAGCTCTAGCTACCCAGTCCGTAGTTAGATTTGCGGAGCGAGGACAGAAATTTAAGCTAACTCGGTCCAATCTCTTCAGTAGAACAATACAGTCCACAACAATTACACGTTTGGTCCATGGACTTTCCTCCTGGCCCAGTACCCAACGAATGGCTGGCAGGCAATCTGCTTCAATTCGTACATCCATATCCAGAGAATCCAGGGCTCCAAGATTTTCTTCAGTCTTTCCGCTGTGTACTTTCCACAGGAACTCCAGACCTTCTCTCAAAGCTAGGGTTTCCGCCTGGGTTGCAGACGACGCGCTGAAGCTCCTCGCGAAACCTGAAATCAGCACACCTGAGGCGTCTCGAAGGAGACCCGCAGCAGCAACCTCCCCTGTTTTGCCTATCCACGAAGCATCAATATGTAGTTTCAGCCAGTTTTCTCAGGGGGGAGGAGGTATCTGCGCGTTCTGTTTCTGTTTAGCTGGCGGGTTCCATGTCATATAAAGCTTCACGGAGTTGATTGCCTCTTCTATGATGGTGCAGGGCTTGGGTACTCTCCTTCTGAAGATCCATTCGTTGCGAGTGGTCCAAATTGTCCAAAGAACTTCTGCTAGTAGCGATTGGAACAGGGGGATCTCGGGGGGGCTCTCTCTCCTTGTAAGGTTAAGTGCTAACCACTTCTCAATTCTTGTGACTCGTGTTGGAGAGGTGTTGATGTTCAATCTCATGTCTGACCAGATCTCCTTTGTCCAGTTGCACAGGAGGAAGAGATGTTCAATAGTTTCTGGGGTTTGGCTGCAGAGAGGGCACAGGGGTCAGGTATCATTCTCCTTCTAAAAAGGTTATCCATAGTCGGGAGGGCGTTGTTGTTGTTTAGCTTAATTTTATGCTTATTTTGTTTCACATGCTATTATAATCTAGTTCCACCCCAAGTTTATTTTGCATGTGCAATTCCCAGTTTGTTAATTTCACATGTAATTGTCAGTTGAGTTTGCATGTGAGAGCAAATAATGCAATATACAATATCACTTGTCTATAGGGTTTTAATGGGACTTATATCCATGTAGTCTCTTTTTATCTATTTATTATGAGATTTTGGATTTTTATTTCAATGCCAAAACTTTTTAAACGAGAAAAATTGTTACTTCAGTCCCACATCTATTATATGATTTAAATTCAATTCTAAATCTTTAAATTGATCCAGCGTAGTTCTAGAAATTTGACTAGATAGGCAATCAATTCCTCCTACCCAAATCTCACGTGAAATTGTTGATGTGGTAATTCAGTTATCGCCAGCCATCCTAAATGCCATAACTAGATATCTAATGTGTACAATTTTAAACAAAAAGATGCTATTTTGCTTAACCGTTTGAACACATTGTTTCGCATTATATTATAATCTACTTCGGCCCAAGTTCATTTTACATGTGCAGTTTCAAAAGCGTCAATTTCACTTGTCACTCAAAGTTCAGTTTACATGTGAGAGTGGATTTTAATATATGCATACCACATAATTTGTTTATGGTGTTTTAATGAGAATTATATTCATATAGTCTTTATTCATCTATTAGTTTGTGTTTAAAAAACGATCTTTGGTTATACATGGCAAAGAAGAAAAACGAGTTTATTAAAAGCACTATCTTTCCAAAGTCGCTCCATATTTTCTGTGATGTACGTTACAAGTGGCTTACGATGTGTGGAATAGCTGAGGACAATTCCATACGGAGCAAAATGTCTGCAGACCCATGAGCAGAATGAGCACGACCGTGGCGACCGTGGTGAGGAGCTTCCATGAAGAGTGGACGTACTTCCTCATGAGATTATAAGCCTTGACCTTTCGAGTGCTGTTGTAGTACCTGTTGACGTCTTGAATCGTCTTGTCCAGCTCCGAGGCACTGGTTGCGGAACCTAGGGATTTGATCATTCCGTTGAAGAACTCTACGACCTTGTCATCACTGTTCAGATGATTAGAGACGATGGATGCTCCCCTCAGCAACTTCACGTCCTCGGAGGTGTCGATAATGCCGTACATCAACTCTGTGTACCGCGTCAGGACCAAGGGACTGCTTTGCAAAATAATCATTTCGTAGGCCACCAGGTTTCGCAGCAAGACCTCGGTGGTAGCATTCAAAACGATTTGGGGGAGCTTTAGAGTAGCGGTTTTCTGATCGAACGTAATGGTTTTGATACCTCCTTCGGCCAAGCATAGCTTGATCCCAGCGCTATGGAGTTTCGACACCGTGGGAATCATAACAATTTCATGAGAAGGGTCATTCTGGAGGCAGTGAGAGCATCCGGGTATTAATTGCATTACCAATTGAATTATCTTGAAGATAAACTCGGTCAACAGTTTCAGCTTCTTCATGAAAGTGAATTTCGGTAACTCGTTCCATGCCTCAGTGACTTTTGATTCTGGTATCGTTACCATTTTGATCAGACAGCCAAAGCTTGCACCTGTTGATAAAAATGTACTTTTATTCCCCTTTTTTTATGCTTGCAAATAAAAAAAGTGTTGGAGTGTAGTTCATAAACCATTGATAGGAAAATAAGGGATCCTATTGCCCAGTAATGGGTAGGGGTCCAGGGGTAGCTCTCCATAGCTATCAAAGAGCTTTTATAATTTGAGCTCATATTTTATTAGTAGTTTAAGTTTGGGTTCATGAATAACTACTGTTATTGAATGACGTAACAGAGAAGTGCAATTTGCTAATTATAATGAAATTTTTTGTTAGATATAACCTTAGTTTAAGGATGAATCAGGATAAACCTTATGTCTCGATTTCTCTTTATCATTTTTGGGCTCTATTTTATTGTGATTGTACGCCGAATCCAAAAAAAAAAAAAAAAAAAAAAAGTACACATCATCATCTCATATTTGCATGGCATGGGAATGAAAACTAACCTCTATGCTCATTCTTCTTCGTCTGTACCGCTTCTGGTACTGTTCTCGTCATGATAAGATTGTAAAGGAGATCGAGCAAATGCTTATAATGACGAACAGCTTCAGATGGCGAGCACCGTTCTAGTCTGAGAGGCGATATTGCTTTGCAGAACCTCATCAACATCACCCCGAGCTCCCTATCAATAGACTCATCTTCTTGATTTTCGCCCACTTCATTTGTCGAATTCTTGGTCTGCAACATTATTTTCTGCAGCACAAAGGTGGGAATTTGATTCTCCACCATCATCACGTCTTTGACAATGGAGTCCTGGTCATCGGTACAATCCCCCCTTGATCATCGTCGCCAATCGAGTCTTCCTTGCTCTGAATACTGGCCGACTTATCCGGGTCCATTTTCTCTCGCTTGTACTTGTAACCGCACAGTAGGTCGAGCAAGAACAAGCTGTCGATGGTCATGATCCATTTCAAAGCATCCGTGCCGACTTCCAGGTGCATCTGGTAGCTTGCACGGATTTTCGCCTCCTGTGCTTCGAGCAGATCAGCAGTTAAATCAAATGCCGGGAGCTTCAATGCCATGCGTGCCCGTCGGGCTGCAGCCAGCTTGGGGTTCTCTGTCTGGTAGAGCTGTGGCCGGAAGTGGTGGTACGGTCCCAGTGCGACGTGATGGGGATGTAGCCTCCGGCTTGGCGGAGCTGATCGATTCGGGCACGCGGTGGACCGAGACCTGGGTATCGATGTCGATCCCGTGATCGAGGGCGTCTCGGATGTGTTCCACCCATTGCTCTTCGCTGAGGCTTGGATTGATGATGGAGGTCGACGACGAGGACATGCTTGGTCGATGAGGTTTAGAGAGCTAACTTAGCTCATGGAATATTGCAAGTATATCTTTTATTCGCGTACACACGTTCATCTTATCTATCATTGCAATTTCGCAAGAAAACAAAAGGTCTGAGCTTCGTGGTGATTACGAAGGTGACCTTGGATATTTTAGGGTTGAAGTGGGGGCAACTGGTAGAGTTTTTGGCTGTTCCGCTGGAATGAGAGTGACTATCTTGAAAAATCAAGGCGTCAGTTGAGTGGTTTAGACTCGAGAGCTTGGTCCGTTGCCATAAGATCCTCGTTCAAATTGTTAAAGTTGTTGCTGTTGTTTCACATTGATTATAAATGAGTCTTGTATACTCTTTATATTCATGTGATCTTCTTTCACCTATTGATTTAAGTTTTTTAGTTGGATTTTCTATCATAATATCAGAGTTAGTGGGATGAGTGATTCTGCTGCTTCATGTTTACGCATGATTTGTGCACATGAAAAATGAGTTAAGACAAACCCCTATTCATTTCCGTGTGTCGCTCGCATCAGTTACTCAATTTCCACATGCGCGTGAGAGGGGTTTCCATCCAACTAAGATCAAGTGAACCTGTGAAAGGGGATCCGGATCACATAACACTGGAATTTCTGTGACATGGGTAACATTACTCAAATCAAGTCGTCCATTTTTATTTGAACAGCCAAAATTGAGATAGGATTGGGATTCAAATTTTTCAAACCCTAAAAAAATTTTTGCCCAATTTTTTCCCTCCCCCTCAACAAATGACGTGGCTCAATCTTGGCCGTCTAAATGAAAATGGACAGCCTGATTTGAGTAATGTTACTCATGTCACAGAAACCCCAATATTAGATGATCCGGTTCCTACGAAAGGAGCTTTTGTCTTATCTTCATTGTACTCAAAGAAGACTTTGGTTTTATTAGGGTCTGAGTGGGGCAAGTAGGACTTAGGAGTTCTTTCAAACCTCAAGGTTTTCTTTTTGTTTGGGGCCATCTTGATTCTTGACCAGTCGAACCAAGTGATTTTTGTATTTTTGTTGAATTTCACAGTTGCCGAATGTTCGTAGACTATTGCAGTCATTGGTTTTAGCAGTTTTTGCCTGAAAACTAGAACTTGCATGCCCAGATAGGTGAGCTTCTTATGATAATCAAGAACATTGGTGACATCTTCAGTGTAGGCTAACGAATTATTACACCTGAAGATTCACCGACGGTCCCCTACAAATTGATTCAATAAGATACAACTATTTGCTAGTTCTCTCAAGGGGGAATAAATTTGAACAACAAGTTCATTGGCAAGACACGTACATACCGGTCGAACATGAAGAGCTTCTTGTACACATGGATAATTACCCCATATATCGACAAGTAGATAATCAAAACACTGCCACATTCAATGAAAGAATTAGAAGATAGATTTAGAGAGAGAGAGAGAGAGAGAGAGAGAGAGAGAGAGAGAGAGAGAGAGAGCCTACACCAAAGATTGCAAGGTCCCGACAGTGACACCAAAGATTGCAAGGTCCCGTTAGTGACACAAGATAATCCTTGGTGAACTCTTGGATGGACCTCCTGTGCTGCTCTTGTTTGATAGTGCTAATTTGAAAGCTTCTTTCGATTTCGGTGAAATGAAAGCACAAACACAGTCAAGAACATTCGTTTCGCTGATGAAATTAGCTGCAAATAAGACAGAAAGAACCAAACATCTCTGCTCAAATTTTATGTTCAATAAATTTCAACCCAAAAAGAGTTGGGAGAGAAAAACATAACAAGTCTACTTCTAATGCATCCATTAAGGAATAACATTCTCTAACCTCATCGTACATTGCCAGATCCTTTGTGCAGTTCACGTTCGTTGGATCAACATAATTCCTACCACAATGTATTTCTAAATCCTGACAATCAAGATATAAATTTGATCATACCTCAAGACTCACAAATGTTCAACTGGTAGTTCTCACATAATTTTTTGTTCATTACCTCATAAAGTGCATTTGAAATGAGGGCCAACTTATGAGCGAATGGAACTTTCGAGTTCATTTCAAGAGTAGTGTACGTGTGGGGACATGATAGTATCATTCCCTGAAAAGGATTTAATAGAGAAGACAGTGCTTTAACATAAGATACAGTTTATGCCAACTTTAAGAAGCAAAAATTAAGGTGAGGAGCAAGCTTTTTCCATACCTTTAAGGTGGATATATGGTTTAAGTCCAACTTTTTTCTTACATTATGATACAGCCACCATGATTTGTGAAGTATTTACTCCCAGTTTTTTTAGAATGCCTCCATTTGTGCAAATCTCATGCATCTATAGAATTGTACACTGATATCATCGTCGCATAGGAGAAACACGCACTAACTAGTGCATCTATGAATACAATGTTGGCTATTGATAATTTTTTTGGGGGAAATGTTAGTATGAACTCAATAATAGTAGAGTATTAAATTCGTTGACATTCAGTAATTGGTTAAATATTCCGAATTGAGGGTAAGTTTATTACTTCTTACTTTACCTTAGTGGGCCTGCATATGGCAAACATCAGGGTAAGTATAACCATCATTGTTATAACTTTTGTATGATGTTTACTTGAGTGCTATAATTTTTTTGTGCTCACTTGAGTGCCAAATCGGAAGAAAATCGATCACTTGAGTGCCACTTCTAACAAATCATCCTATGTAGACTTTTTATTAATTTTTAGCAACACATGGATTTTTTTTACATTTTTTAAATATTTTTTTGGAAATTTTCTTATTTTTTATATTTATTTTGATATTTTTCGTTTTATTTTATTTTCCCCTTTTTTTTGCCTTGATTGGCGTGGGTCACTGCTGACCCTTGCCAGCCATGATCGACTGGCCCAAGGCGAGGGCTACCTAGCCTAGGGCCATCGCGACCTCGGCGGCCCAAGGGTCGTCGAGCGATGCCAGCGAGGGTCCCTCATTGGCCAGGGAGAAAAAAATCAAATAAAGGAAAAATTACAAAATAAATAAAAAATTATAAAAAAATCAAAATGCACATTAAAATATCAAAAGAATCATTTCGCCGGTGCCAACGTCAGTTTTTCTGGCGTCCATGTAATCGATAGCACTTAAGTGATTGATTTTTCAAAGTTATGACATTCAAGTAAACGCCGTATAAAAGTTATGGCACTCGTAGTGTACTTTATCCCGCAAACAGCAAAATACCATATGTAAGCACCTATTTGAAGACATTTGCAGCATCATAATGAAGTAATGATAACATACTATAGGAGGAATAATGAAGATGAAGAAACTGACCGATCTGGTACAAGCAGGCGTTCAAACCCGAACACCTGGAACCTCCATTCATGAAAAGCAGCAGAGGGTCAGCTCCAGGATTCCCGATGGATTGCACGAAGTAGCAGAAGAGCTCAACCTCGCCAACACTATGTATCTACATCAACTAAAATACCCAATTTAAGATCACGGTAAAAGTCAAATCCATCCCTACATTCTAAAACTTTTACACAAAATCTCTGACAGGATGTGTATGTGCTAGAAGAATGCATGGGTTGTGATTCAATATGGAATTGATTTACTTGTTATATAGTTGATTTGTGCACGCTTACTATCAAAAACTTGAACTGGTTCCCAACATCATCGAAGTTTTTTTATGCGTTTTAGTTCTTCCACATTATTGCTTGTCTCGCTTTGATGCTGTCGATGTTTTCTATTGAACCATCATCGTTGAAAAGAAAAGTACGTACTTTCCAGCATTTATATTCGCCGAATGTGCTGAAATGACTAATGGCATAGCTTTCTGAAAGCGTGGAGTTCGAGTCAGTTGCATTTCCTCCAAATCATTTCCAAAGCCAGATCAAACGTAGCCATCACCTGTCATTTCTCTATAATGCTCCCTGCAAAGTGAATAAGTATCTTTCCAATCTTTGCCTTGTGTTTGGATTGAATTACTCCTGCGGAAATGGATACTTTAATATGAATTAAACTGCAGATATTTGAAGTTATACATTGTTACGTTGTTAAGTATATTCTGTGTTCGACCAAAAAAAGAAGAAGAAGAAGTATATTCTCTGTGAGTATATTAGTAAAAAATGTGGTTCAAAAAATTCATAATCAATAGCGGTTGTATATGTGCAATTCTTCTTTAACTTAATCCTCAGTAGAGATGTGGCAGCGAGAAGGTTATTGGGTACATAGTGTGAAATTATTCCTCTCGGGAATTACTTCTAAAATGAATCTTAAAAAAAATAAAGTAAAGAAAAAAAAAGAATTACTGCTAGAGCAGGAACTTTACTGTCTTTTACATTCTGAGTGTTGATAAATTCCAGAAATAAACATTGCCGAGCAAAGGAATCATAGGAAGAAATCCATGTAAAAGAGTGAAAAATCTATGAGCAAAAATAATTTTCTTGGGCAAAACCTTTATATAAGGAGCAATAGGATGAGTAGAATCAAGAAAAGGAGGTAAGAGACACATGGCGTCATTCCACAAAACTGCAAATATATTCATAGTTTTCCTTTGTTTATGCAACGTCCTAGAAGGTGATCCAGATGAAACATTGGTATACAAAGTCTGCAATGGAAACACTTTGACAAGCTGGTCGTACAATGATTTGGTCAATGATCTCCTTCAAGATATAACGGACCATACATCGGATTCCGGCTTCAATTATTATAGTCAGATGCATGAATTCTTGAAGATTCCTGCTACGGTCATGGAGCATGCAATGGGTTACTCACACCTCTGATTGTGACAAATACTTAGATGATGCCAGGCAACTGATACTAAAAGAAATGTCACTTAGCATCGGGGCTCAAGTTCAGCTTCAAGACTGTAGAATTACGCGTGAGGATTATCAATTCAAAGAAGATAAGTTGAAGATGATCATAAAATGATACATGTTATGCATCTGAGTATGTCCAAATTACAACAATAACCTATCAGGCATGTGAAGCATTTTTGAGAAGCTTTGTATCGTGAATAACTTGAGGGACGACATATCTTTTGTTCTTCTCACTCTATGATGCCAAATGCAAGTTCTCTTGACGTGTGTTGTTTCTCATGAATTCAATTTTTGTCCAAACAAATAGGTGCACTGTATTTAGAGATAGCTTATTAAAAGGTCTTGTTTCACTTTTGTTATACAGTAGGGCACAAGCGCCCAAGCCCGTCTATCTAGAGTTCCATAAAACACCCTGCAAGCATGAATCATCAAGTACAAGCTTTTGACCTGTGCAAGTGGCCTTGACTATACTATATATTTGCGCATTATTGGTAAGATGTGAATTAGTGACACCCGAATCTTGAATTGGAATCCCTTACAATTGCACCAATTGGAGTCGTCATATTTCACTTTGGATGAAACATGAGAAAATTCAATGGGTACATAAAGCAAACAAGTTATGAAAAGACGAAAGGTAAGTATCTCCGTTTAATAAGCTTGTTCGATGCTCTTTCATGTTGATTTGATCTTGAAGCCTGTCCAACTTTCGTGTAGTACAAAAGGGCGTCAAAGCAGCGTGCATCCGATAATGGCATTTTTCTATGTAGTGTGTTCTTCTATACGTCTATCTCTTCCTGTAGATGAAATCTCTTTCTTCATCTATCCGGAAAGGTAAACGAGAGTGTAAAAAGCAAAAAGAAGGGAAAATTCCCTCCAATTAAAATTACTAAGTTCATTGATTCTAAGTTAAGTTTTTTCTTTTTATTCCTATGGAAGGAGTTAGTTGATCGTAACCCATATAAGTTTTGGCCCTCGATGTTGATCTTTGTTAGAGCAGTTAAAAAAATAAAGTTGATTGGCTTGGCCAGTTTCAGAAAATTTCAACCCAACGATAGGCTGAAACCATGTAATTTGCATATCGTTGTAGCCAGAAAAATGCTATCTTTTCTTATGAATCAATATGTTAAATCTTGTATTCAATAGCTTTTTGGACAAGAGAAGATCTGTCTCTGCACTAAAACACGTCGATTAAATCCAAACGGAATAGAGATTGATATCTTAGGCTGGGGTTGATAAAGGGTTTTGATTTGGGGCCTGTTTGGTTCAGCATTTGGCCAAGGGACTTTTGAAAAAAATGCAAATACCTTTGAGGCTTAAAGGGGTTTGGCGAAATGCAAATATTGTTTGTAAACTATAATTAAAAAGTGCATTTGGATGCAACTTTGACGTCAATGCTGTTTGGTAAAAACTACCCTTTGTAAATGATTCGATTTTTTAATTATTTCAAATATTTTTATCTTTCGAAAAAATATTATATTATTTTAATTACTATTCTTTCATATATTTTATTTTTAATTATTCTATTTTTTAAATTATTTCTATTTTTATTTTTCAATTTTTTATTTTTTAATTACTTTCTTAATTATATTTTATTTTTATTATTCGATGTTTTTTTTTAATTATTTTATGTTATTTTTTCCAAAAATTTAAATTTTAATTACTTTCTTTAATTATATTATATTTTTTATTATTTCGGAGTTTCTATTATTTATTTTATTTTTCCAATTTTTAAATTTTTTTTAAATTCATTATTTAATTATTTTTATTTTTAATTAGTTCTATTTTTAATTTTTTAAATTTTCTAAAAAAAATTTAGTTTTAATTTTTAATTATTTCTATTTTTAATTTTTTAAATTTTCGAAAAAAATT
>JAGVVM010001962.1:0-17592 GCA_019149425.1 Psidium friedrichsthalianum
AATCTAAAAAAATGAGATTAAACAAAGTAATTCTTGATTCTAGATATTTTTGCAAATTTTCTTTAGCCAAAATGAAGAGAAAATTAAAAGAAAAATATTGACTATTTTTTCATATTTTGTGGCTCAAATGCTTTTTAAAAATTTTCAAATATTTTTCTAATTCTGAAAATATTAAAAAAGCAAAAAATATGAAAAGTTATTTTTGCTCAAAATGATTGCCTAGGCTTGGCCAATGCTTTCCAAAGTTGATTTTGCAATTTTCTCAATTTTCTTAATTTTCTATGAATTTTTTTTAAATAAAATTAGGAAAATATTGAAATATGAAATTTTATTTTTTTGGTCAAAATTGGTTCCCTAGACTTGGCCAAGGTCCCCAAATTGATTTTTTTTTTTTAATTTTATGAATTTTTATGAATTTTTTGAATTTTTTTAAAAAGAAAAGGTGATTAAAAATCAAGTGTTAACAGGCTACGATCGGACGAAATTCATACTTCGGACCAGTTTCCAACTAAATAAATTTTTGCGCCTGAAAGTTGATCCTTTATTTCACAAAATCTGAATTTTATTACAATTTTAGGTTCCGAATTTCAGGACGTCACAATCGGTGGCTTGCCAATCTTCATTGCGGACGTGGTGCTCAAGTGCTTCGTCATCTCCTTTGCTGTGTTTACTAGAGGAGACTAGGACATTTGCGTTTAATTAGGGTTTTGGAGTGGTGTTCTATGATTGAGTCCTTTCTCTATGTAATGTGACTCGATGGAGTTTTAGTTGTAGCAAATTGCTCGGTCTAAATTAGGGTTTGAAGAATTTGAAAATAGTTTGACTTGTTTGAATTAGGTTTTCTTTTGAGGAAAAAATGTAGTCAACGTCCTTTAGAGCTAATAATGCTAACTAGCCACACTAGCGAGCCGCATCGATATGGGAAATTGATAAAGATTGCCATGTTTGATTTCGGGCATTCCAAATCAAGCTGACACTTACTTGAGGCTTTTTTCCTTTAAAGTATAACTTAAATGATTCATTCAAAAGTTTGGGTATTAAAGTCAGCGTCATACAAAGATTATAGCACTTTCAGTATTCTTTTCCCACTTCAAAAGATATGAAGAACATGAAGGATTGCCATGCATACTTTAATGATGGCAAAAGTACATTGCAAGTGTCAAACTTGTGTACAGTGTGCACTTTAGTGCCAAATTTTTAAAACGTTCACTTAAGTGCCAAGTTCGGAGAAAATTGTGCACTTCAGTACCAATCCGACCAAATGAATTACGTGAATTTTATAATTTATTTTATTATTTTATGTGTAAAGATGATGCCATGGTGAAAATCTAACATGGCTTGTGCAAGGGCAGAAATGAAAAAAAAAAAAAGACATCATTTGTGTTATGATTCACAAACGACATCGCCTTCCCTTCTTCCTCTCGCTGATTACCCCTCTCTCGTGCGAAGGAGTATAGCTCATGTACGCCATCGAAATCCAGTCGCTCACGGTCGCTCATGGAGTCACCATCGTCGCTCCCTCGCCATTGTTGGTCTCGGTAGGTCATTGCCGTCGCCCGATCGCCCTTGTGAGGTATACATCTCTTGTCCTAATTTGAAAGTTAGACCTTGAGGTGAAATTAGGCAAAATTAGGGCTATGACGGGAAAATTAGGACTCCAACGGGGAAATTAGGGTTCGGAGGGAAAAAATTAGGGTTGATATGGTAAAATTAAGGCTTGAAGTTGATGCGTTGAGGACGTCTAACTTATCTAATCACAATCTCTAGCTTCGGTTTCTTAATCAAGGAAGAGAGTGCCTTTCGTTCCTTTTGTCCCTTTTGAGGAAGTTGATGTGTTTGGATCCCTTTCCATCCACTTATTTAATAACAATCTTGGGTGCCTTGTTGTAATAAAAATATTTTTATTTGCTAGGAAATAGTGAAGTATGCCGCGAGGAACTCAAATTCTTTAATGTAAAATACCGTGCATTCAATTTTCCTATTGCCTTATGGACACTACACGACAAAAAATTACTCTTTAATCAAAAGCATGCTTATGAGGACCTCCATGTGAATTTGTTATACTTTGTGTATTGTGGTCCCAAAAGCTAATATAGTTATCGACTTTTCTTTTCCCTTTCGTGCAGACATGGACAAAAATCTTGTTGCTATCGTTGTCTGCTACGGTGGAGATTTGGTGATGGCACTGATGAGTGGGACCACAAAGGTAGAAATGAAGGAACCATTTTCTTTGATGTAAGAATGTCATCGTATGTTTCATTTGTGAAGGATATAAAATACATTTAGGAATGCAAAGTAGGTAAATTGCTTTATTGTGCTCCTAGGAAGGACTTGAGGGATAGGCTGATAATTGTGGGATAAAAATGGGTTGAAGGATTTGATTTATCACTATTTTCATGGCAATGAAGCGAAAGTGTATGTTGGCAGTGACAATGAAAGCGATAATGAAGATGATGATGATGCTTAGCATGAAAACATGACTGAACAGGAGAAATAGGCCTTAATTCCACTTCTTTATGGTAGGGGTGATCCTATTGTAGAAGGACATCGGGAGTAAGTAGATAGAGAGAATTGGGAGGACAGGTAGGATTATGAGGAGAGGGAGGACAAGAGGTAAGCCATATAAGTGACGAGGCAATCATTGGATTAGATTGGCAAGTTGCACAATCCAATGATGATCACGACGATGATGAAATTTTTGGGAAATATCAGTTTCCTAAGGGATGACGACGACGACGACAAGCTTGTATGGTCAAGGCAAAATTGCAAGGAGTTTATGAGAAAGAAAAAAGCAACCTTTGGAGAATTATAGGGAGTTGGACAATAAATAGGGAATAAGAACCTACACCTGCTACACCTACTAGTGCACTTGAAGAAAGTGGCAGTGATGACTGGATCGTACTTTCAAGGATGAGCCTGAAGAAGGAGTAGTTGCACCTGTGCGTAGAAGGAAATGTAAGTATCCTTCCTATGATCCAACGGTAACATGTCCTGTTTTGTGTGTTTGTATGAAATTTAAGGTTGCAAAATAGTTCAAGGATACTATTCTCAAGAGCTCTTTTGCTAAACAGAGGACTCTTGAGTTTTTTAAAAATACGACGGACTTCTGAGAGCTAGGCATCCACAACATAATTATGCATGGAAGATTTATGGCTCATTGAGCAAGAGGAGCATGCCATTCCAAATTAGGCCCTTCAGAGAAACATATGTGTTCAATTGTTTTTGACAATAAAATGGTAACAAGTAAGTGGTTGTCGAAGCACTTCTTCAATACGATCAATGTAATGCCCAAGATTAGGGTCCTCACTTAAAGCAGCTGTGAAGGAGTAGGTAGGATTAATGTGTCGGTGACTCAGTGCGAGAGAGCCAAGTATAAGGCAATGAAAACACTCATGGGTCAGTACAAATAAGAATGTGGCTAGGTTTGGGATTATGCTAACAAATGTAGGCTTCAAAACCAATCAAGTAGAGTGTATATGGAGGTTGTGGAGAGGCCACTACCCAATTTTGGGACTGTTTTTGATAGGTTTTATGCGTGCTTCGATGCATGCAAGTGGAGATTTTAATATGTTTGTAGAAGAGTCATAGGATTGGATGAGTGCTTTTTAAAGGGTTGTGCAAGGCAGAATTATTGGCTACAATTGATCGAAATGAAATTAATAACCAAATATTTTCAATAACTTGGCTGTTGTAAAGATAGAAAAAAAGGACACTTGGTTTTGGTTCATCAAAAATTTGATGGTTGACTTGGACTACGGGAAAGATTAGGTTTTCATGAGCAACCATAGAAGGTAATGTCATTGTCAATTGATTCTTTCCAAATGTTAATTGCATTATGTTGTATTTTTTCCTTGTTCTTACAATTATGTCTTGGTTTAATATTGTAAGGATTTGTTCTTGCATTGACTGGGTTGATGCCATATACGAGCATAGGATATATGCAAGGCACATATGCAAACTGGTCAAAGAAGTATAAAGGGGATAAGCTGTAAAAGTATTTTGGCAAATTGCAAAGAGCACTAAGATGGTTGAATTTAGGATAGCCAAACAGGGCTTTGCTTCAGTTGACCAAGTATTGTTTCAAAGTGCTATTTGAAACTGAAGCGAAGTATTGGTGCAAGGCCTTCTTCAGCGAGGAATTCAAATGCGATATCATCGATAACAACTTTAAGGTAGCATATTAGCCGCTGGGTGCAAACCAATCATTGCAATGCTTGAGAATATACGACTTACGGTAATGACTAAGTTGCGCAATAAAAGAGATGAGACTGGGAAGTAGATTAGAGTATATATTCCCTGGATTGCAAGAGATTAGATGAGAACTTGGTTTGTAGCAGGTTTTAACATCCAATTTGAAATGGCAATGATGGATTTGAGATCAAGAAGAATGACGACACATATGTCTTCACTAGATAGGAGAAATATTCACGTCAAGCATGGTAGCTATTAGAATTCCCCGCCCATATGTCATTTCTACCATCCAAAACCTGCAAAAAAACCATAAGATTACCTAGCTGATTGCTACAATAAAATGTTATATCTTAATGCGTACCAATTCATGATACAACCATTAGAAGTGGCAATATTTGGTGGAGCCAACAAATTGGGATGCCTTGCATCTTACCACTAAAGAAGTAAGTAGAAAGGCCAAAGCAAAGATGAAGAATATACGAAGGGGAGATTTTAGGCAAAGGATGATTAAGGCATGCAAATATGACATGCTCGTACTGCCATAAGAGAGGCCACAATAAGAAAGGATGTGAAAAAGGAAGCAATAGCTTACTATAGATCCCACACAAGAACCAAGTGAAGGCAAATAGATGGACAAGTGGGACAACCAACTGAAGTTGTAATAGGAGGGCATGCTAGCTAGCACCTCAAAAGCCACTAGAAGAGCGTACTAGGTCTACTGTTCAACAAACGAGGAGGAAAATATCCAGTAAGTTATACATTTTTTGTTTTATCTTATTTTATGGCTAATTGTCTAACCATATTTCCACACTTTAGGTGAGAAGAAAGGCAACAGCAGGGCATGCTATACAGCCACCTCAAGGGCCAATAGAAGAGTGGTACTGGTCTACTATTCAACAACGAGGAGAAAATATCCAATAAGTTGTATATTGTTTGTTTTATCTTGTTTTGTGGCCACTTATCTAACCTTGTTTTCACACTTCAGGTGAGAAGAAAGGCAAGAGCAGGGTATGCTGCCTAGCTACCCCCAGCACCACCTTAAGGGCCAATAGAACCTGCTGTACAGCTACCACCATCACCTCTAAGGCCAACGTAAGGACTTGTTTCACAGCCGACTAAAGTGCCAACAATAGGGCATGTTATGCAGCCTGATGAAGGGCCAACAAAAGAGCATATTGAGTCTACTATTGAACAAACTAGAATAAAATGTCTAGTAACTTGCACATTATTTGTTTTTCTTGTTTTATGGCCAATAATCTAATCTTGTTTTGATACTGCAAGTGAGAAGAAGGACCAGAGCAGGGCATGTTGCCTAGCCACCACCACTATCGCCTCAACGGTCAACATAACTTGCTGCATAGCCACCACTTCCATGATGAATAAGAGGGCCTCTCGGGAAGAGATTGAGAGAATATGGTTATGGCCTATTTTAGGACGAATGAATCGGAATGACTATCTTGCATGTAAGTTTGGTAGGACTTGTGCATTTAATTTATGGCATTTCAAATTTTATAACCCATTTGCTTATGTTGTTATATTGTTGTAGCTTGGGAGAAGCTCAGAGATGCTTATCTCTGAAGGTAACCCAATCCAAGAGTCAATGGTTGCGCCAAAAAAGAGATTGACAAAGAAGAAGACAATAGCTGCAGCTTAGAAACAGTCACTAAGAAAGAGGTGAGCAAGGGTTCTACCTCAACCAAGTCTCGAAAGACCACTTAAATAGCCACAATCTACATATGTTAGGATTATGAACCAAGTAAAAAAGCCATTGAAAGGAAAAGGAGTTGGGGGTGTCAATGTTGATTGATTGGGAGGGGAGTGGATATGTTAGTATTAATTTTTTTTTTTGGTTGGGAACCACAATTACATGTGTGTTGGACATTTGCTACGAAGGACATGGTAGTTTATTCGACTTATGTAAACTATGTCAACAGAGCAATATGAAAAATTTCAATTATAATTTTTCTATCTACATTACTATGGTGGTTGTGCTTACCATGTTGTTGGTTGTTTGTGGCTATTGTTGGCGGCTGGTTATATTTTTTGATTGTGATAGGTGCATGAAGGTGGCTAGTGCTGTTAGTGCAAGTTTTGGTATTGGAGGTTTTGATGATGCATCATTTGCTATTGCTACTGTAGGTTTTAATCAGACATGCAAGTAGGGTGCACATTGTGAATGCACCATAACTGTTCTGGTGCACCAGCTAGTTGTCGGTGCATAATGCGAATGCACTAGCAACTTGCTAGTGCACTTGGAACTGTTTTGGTGCACCAACATTATGGTCACATCCTACAAGTTAGGTTAGATCAGCAAGTTGTTGGTGCACGAATTGATATTGCAGGCATTGATGATGAACTTAAGTGATCACTTTTATAACAAGTTAGCATTTAAGTGGTTACTTTCAAAATAACTTTGCACTTAAGTGATCACTTTGACAATAACTTGGCACTAAAATGATCTCTTTTAGAGATAATTGGAATTATTTGATCACTTTTTAACCTCGACTGACACTTAAGTGATCAAAATTTATAAATTATGGCACTTAAATAATAATGATGGGAAACATCATTTGTAGCAAATCACCAACCCAATTGCTTGCAACATTTGTAGATGTTTGGAGTAAACCAAATAGCTCTATTGCACGAAACCAAATAGCTCAAGCAAACAAATATTTAACAATACACTTAACAAATTATAAGTTACTCAAACAATTCAACCAATAAATTCGAACCAAGCAACAAATGCAGCAAACCAGTAAAGCAATCAAGCAGCAAACCAAGAGCCCATTTGCAGCAAACCACTAGCCACATTTGCAGCAAACCAAATAAGTGAATCAAAAGCTAAGCAAATAGAGATTGATAATACATAGCTAGTCCAAGAATTGAGCAAAAACTAAGCAAACAGTGCATTACAACCTTTCATTTCCAATAAAATACTATAGCAATCTCTTGATCCATATAAAAATAATCAATTATTTATATATATATATATATATATATATTATCTAATACAAGTATATGTCCCAGTGATCTTCACCTATGGTAGATTGAGAAACTTCCCCTCATCACACGCCTTACACTTAGACCATTAAATAGGCTACTCAACATAACAAAAACACAATTAACACTTGATGATGCTTTCTTTGTCTTTTCATCATTGACACTTCCTTCTTAATTTGATTGGTCACAGATGTTACAGTCTTCATCTCAGCTTCCCTTGAATCAACATCATCCAACTCGTCATCCATGAGTGCAGGTAGAGGTTCATGCCGTCTTTCAAGAAGCTCCAATATCACCTCTTTGGCTTGGTCAGAGAATTTTTTTATTTACCCATCTGAAATATTTGCACTTCGACCCCTTTCTATACCTACCATATCCATGGAATCTTCTCTCTGGATACAATTGAGTCTAAGATGTTCTTCTTGAATTCGGTAACCCACAATAACAGTAAACATCACCATCTTCTTCAATTGGTCAAAACAAATTTGAGCTGCTACTGAAGCTCTTTCTCTCCATTTCGAAATATGGATTGTTAAGCTTTACGATTTTCGGGCTTTTGTAGACATAAGAAAACAAAGAGAAAATAACGAATCACTTGTTTTTTGACCATAAAGGAAACAAAATGAATATCAGTTAGCAAAAATAATCGTAGACAAGAAAATGAATGCCGAACAAAAATTGTTGGAGTGCTTTTACAAGAATAATATGATGAGGGGATCGAAAGAAATAGTTGTCGAATTTTGAGTGGCTCAACGAACTGAAACCGATTTTATTGTTCTCGTTCTTCATTTGCTTCGGGAGCCAAACTTCATAAGGACTCAATTTCATTTTAGCCAGTTAGGATTTGCAATTTAGGGTTCAATTGGGGATTTAGAGTTTATGATTTGGCAATTGGGGATTTAGAGTTTATGATTGGGCAAACCGAAGATCAAACGACGTCGTTTGATCTTCAAATTGCTGAGTCAACCTCCGGCGAGCCTCATCATGCGAAGTTTTTAATGCAAAAAATCCATGTAGACTTTTCAGCATGCCATGTATGCTTTAGATCGAACTTTGCACTAAAGTGCACTATTTTCTCTGAACTTGGCACTTAAGTGAATATTTTAAAAGTTTTGGCACTAAAGTGTACGCCGTATACAAGTTTTGACACTTGCGATATACTTTTGTCCTTTAATGATAGTGTGAGATAATAGTCGAGCGGACATCTATTGCAATATTGGAAATAATGGATAATCATATATGATTGATCGCATGTTTATGTTTTTTTTTTCTTTTTAGTTTGGTTGCTAACTCCATATGTGTTTGAGGACATGGTGCCTACCACATAGGCTACCTTATCATTTAGTTAGATTTTAATAAAATTTTGGTCAACCCTAAAAAATTCCTAACTTTTCGTCGAGTTGCATTTTTGCTCCATTTTTTTTTCAAAAAAAATACCAAATTTCGCTTTGGAGTGTCAAAATGCTCATTAGTTTCTTTAAAATTATCAACATCGGGGGGCCAGTTAGAGATTATTAGAACACATGTCTTTATCAACATCCTCAACTTTGTATGAAACACCAACAGTCTTCTGATGCTAATAATCTTGAGTAAACTAGGTAAGTAGCACCGACACTGACATGAGACATGATATGACACGACACGACGACATATCATTTCTAAAAAAATAAAGAATTTCAATACTTTAGGACACATTATTATTATATGTATATTTTTTTTATGATTATTTCAAACAAATTAATATAATTTAAATCCCTAAATGGGTTGTTTTAAATTATTTTCAAATACAATATATAATATATTGCAAATGAAAATTACTTGGGTAGAAGGGGCCATTATTTAATTAATTCGTCATAATTATGGGGAGCTAAGCTTAACACCCCCCCCCCCCCCCCAAAAAAAAAGAATAGAAAAACAAATATGATGGGAATCGAATCTACACCATCCATCACAAGTGATAGGGTTACACTGGCTTCTCTTGCTTTATAAGCCATCTTCTCCATTTCAATGACCCTGCTGCCTCCTCTATGTGCTCCTCCATACCCTACCCATAACCCCCATGACCTCCCTCAACATCACTGCCCTCCTCTCCACCTTCTTGGAGCTCTCCTCTCCACAACCATCGCCTCGAATTTGGCCCAGCACTCTGATGTCACCATCCTAGCCATCCCCAACACCTACCTCGCCTCCTTCGACCTCATGCACCTCCTCTCCCCCACCTCCCTTACTAACGTCCTCCCCCACCATGTGCTCCTCCAGTTCCTCTCCACCCTCGACCTCCACCAAATCCCCTCCGAACTCGCATGTCAATAATGAGTTTGACTTGTTGACCGCGTGCTCGGACCTATTTGAACGTGTTTGACACGTGTCGGACACGTGACGCATGTTTGACACCGACATGGTGGTTCTCGCAGAGTGTCTGTGCTACCTAGTAAACTAGTGTCTAATCTTGGATGCGTGGGTATATTTGAAAGTATAGTGAAAGTTGGGCAGTTTTTTTTTATAGGAAAAAAGTTCAAGTGGGGATATTTTGTAGACAAAGAAAAATTTGAGGTAGAATTAAGATCAGATGTAAAATTGAAAGTTTTTTTAGAGAATTACCTATAAAGTTATAGTACGTGTAACATTATCAATAATTTTTCATTGGATAATTGCTCACAATTATATCATAATCCGTGCAAATGGAGACAACAAATGACACAAACTTTAGCCTAAAATGGGCCTAATTCCCTAAAAATCCTCAACTTTTGATTTAGTCCCAAATCTACCTTGAATTTTTTTTTTGTCTAAAAAAAACACGAACTTTAAGTTCAATCTCAAATTTGTTCAAGATTTTTGTTGTCTCAGAAAAAACTCCAAACTTTAAGTCCAGGCCCAAATTTGTTTCGAACGTTTTTTTTTGTCTAAGAAAAAACCTCAAACTTTAAGTCCAATCCCAAATCTACTCTGAATTTTTTTGTCTTGAAAAAAAAATCAATTTTAGGTCCAGTTTCAAATCTACCCCGATTTTTTTTTTGTGTAAGAAAAAAAATCACCAATTTTTACATTAATATCAGAGTTGCCCCCATTAGCTATCTGTCCAAAGTTACCGTTACTCATTCAAATTTTCATATCCTACAATGGTTTTATTTTAGAAAATTTTAACAATTTTTCATTGGGGTGGATTTGTTATCCACGTGGAAATGACACGTTGGTCCATACCTATGACCTTGTTACTTTGATCATTTGAATTCTTTATTGACTAGAAAATGCCATGTTAAGTTGGGATTGAACCATAGGTTAGATTTGAGAATATATTGAAAGTTTGTAATTTTTTTCAAACAAAACAAAATTCGAGGTAGATTTGGGATTGAACCTAAGTTTTCGAGACAAAAAAAAGTTCAAGGTAAACTTGAGACTAGATCTAAAGTGGAGGAAATTTAAGGGAATTAGGCCGTACAAAATGCGATAAAGACCAATTTCTTAGGGAGAAACGTGCAACTGCAAATCTGTGAGAAGTAAAAGAAGAAATACAAAACGGATGGAGCTAAACATGTCTGGCTCATATCTATCATAAAGAATGATCTTTTATTACTTCAGGCAGTCATGACCAGTTACATAAAGAGCAATTCGTTTACTCGGAAGCAATTGTCAATCTGAGCAATCATGTATGGAGAATATGGGGGTAATCCGACGTCTGGAGGTCAATGATCCACTTAGTTGTTGTCGTACCAAAACTGCGCTGGAGGTAGTCAACCACCTTCTTGTCACTTGGAAGGCCTTGGTGAGAACATCGGCCGAAAGGGCGGCTTCGATCCGAAAGACTGCATTAGCGATGGTAATGACTCCTGGATTCTGGCTGCTCAGAGCGGCAAAGGCCAATGCGGGGGTCTTTCCGATGTTCAGCTGGAAGTGGATGAGACCAATTGGGAACACAAACACATCCCCTTTGTACAAGACTTTGGTGAGAAGGGTGTTGTTCAATTGGTTGGACGTGACGAAACCGACAAGTAGTGTGCCCTCGGCCACGACCAGAATCTCGGTCCCACGAGGGTGAGTGTGGGGAGGATTCAGGCCACCCGGAGCGAAGTCGATACGAGCCATGGAAATGCCGAGAGTGTTGAGTCCTGGAAATTGGTCGACAAAAGCGGGCGTGACTTTCGATCCGAGCGGGTTCACGGTGTTCCCCGGGTATCTGAACCCCTTAAAGAGGAAGTCATCTGCTGTGACTTGTTTTGGGTCCTTGCAAAACTTTCCATTCACAAATACTGCACAAGAAACAGAATTCATGTTATTGGGCTTATCCAAGCGAAGCTCTTTTAGGAGCCATTCCTTTAGGATCAATAGAACAGAAATATACGAGTGACGCTATGGCAGAGCTCCAACCTTTAGGGTCATTGACGGCCACGCAGAAGTCCTGAAGAGGACTCGGTCGTAGGCAAGAGCGGTGGCGGTCGCCAGAGCCAAGATGAGAAGGCTAATTGGAAGAAGCTTCATTGTGGTTGTGCACCGGAGAGGTGGGGCTTTGCTATCTTCTTCTGTTGTTTGCTTGAGATAGGAGTGAGATGTCTCGTATGGAGACATTGCCCCTTTTTATAGATGAAGGTGGTGTTGACCCAGTACTAAATTTTCTTCAATAAGCAACACTTCGCAGATCAATACCAAGTCTCCGATGTGGTAGTTAAATTCTTATTCCTAGAGAGGAATTATTCCACAACTGCTCCCGTAGAATGCCCCTCGCTTTGACCTATCCTCTTTCCAAGATATGGAAAAGTACGTCATCTGATATGTAAGTGGACTTCTTCAATCCTACTTAAATAGTCGGTTTCCTTCTATAATGTTTCGAAGTCGTGGGCGATCCAAGTTCTGCCGGATTGAGCAAGGGCCAGTTCTTCTTGAGGCGATCATATGTTCATATTGTGTTGGGAATTCAAGATAGATGTAGGAACTGGTGTGTTCACATGAATCTCCATCTTCCACAACGAAAACACTTGCTGATCTGCCGATTCACTTCCTATGGATATCAAGTTCCCTTCCTTCTACGAAAAGGCAGGGTGTTCGCACATAAAGAAAATATCCGCAAATAATCAGTTCCCTCTGTAAGAGCTTTTCTGATGTGGGCTACATTAAGTGAGATGGATCATATTTAAATTTTTGTTTCCTTCTATACTGTTTTGATGTCCTGCGCCATTCAAGTTCAACTGGATTAAGCAAGGGCCAGTTCTTCTCGAGGCACATCATATGGTCATATTGAGTTGTCAATTCAAGAAGATGTAGGAACACCTGCCAAGTTGGCGATTCACTTCCTATGGATATCATGTTCCCTTTTGCTGGGAATTACAATGTACAAACGGGTACAAATGAAATGGAATTAGACTTTGAGGCATTAATTCACTTTTTCTAAGGAATTATTTTCCACACGACGTTTCTAATAGTTATTGGTAAAATTCCTTTAGGATATAACAAAATCTCCACTAAAAATATTAGACAGTAATTGTAATATTTCTCCAAAAACTCTCAAAGGGAAACAATTAGAAAAGATGATGTATATCTTTGAAAAGAAAGAAAATGGAAGTTGTTGTTATGAATTGGAATAAATATTCAATAATTAATAGTGAGAATAGATACACCTTTCGAACATCCTTTGAA
This sequence comes from Psidium friedrichsthalianum, assembly GCA_019149425.1. Taxonomy (NCBI): domain Eukaryota; kingdom Viridiplantae; phylum Streptophyta; class Magnoliopsida; order Myrtales; family Myrtaceae; genus Psidium; species Psidium friedrichsthalianum. The sequence continues at coordinate 12,820 of JAGVVM010001962.1, forward strand.
ATAACCTTAATAGTAACAACAAGGAAAGACACCCTTTCAAAGTGCAATTATGAGAATAGATACGCCTTTCGAAGGTTTCATCCCTTTGAAATAACCGCTAATAAGTAACAACCAAATGGGAAAAGACACTTCTTATTTGGAATAAGTAAAATTTTAAAATTAAATAAAATAAAAATAACGGTAACTCCTCCTTTGTGAACAGTCAATTGTTTCACTAGGACACCGCATGGTTATTTTATTACATTAAATTTGAAAGTATAAAATAATAAAAATAACGTAACTCCTTTGTGAATAGTCGCCTTATTTTGCTAGGAAATAACAGTTACTTTAATAAATAAAATATTCGTAATTGTTGATTAGTGCCAAATCGAGTCCACGTGTGCACTCACTCTTTTTGACGTGGGAAAGGCACCTCTTACTTTGTTTTACAAACAAACTACCAACAATCCCCCATATTGTTTGTAAAGAAAAATCACAAAATAAAATTTTAAAAACATACAACCAAATTTCCATAAGATTAATATATACACATAAAGGTATCTTTCGAGTTAAACCTTTATTTAGTGCAAGTATATCAAAATTCTATAAAAATTATAAGTAGCTATAGCTTTAAACTTGTTACTTTAAATAATAGAATCGGACATACTGCACAAATACTAGTCTCTTGTTCCAACAAGAAGTTCTATAATTTACTGCACTATTGTGGCCTTGTGTTTGTTCCTATTTCATGAGTTATTAGAAAGTAACCCTAACTTTCATAAGATTAACACCATTTTCTCAGCTCATATATGTGAAGTATTTACCATGTTTTCCTGTTACTAATAAAACACGTTACTAATTCGTATTATATTTCATTGATAGTATAACTCAGACTCTAATAACGTAACAAACGATATTGATTTTTCATGTCCAAGCTAGTGTCAGTATCAAGCAATCATTTAGTTAACTTGTTTTTACCCATTAAGCCTTATGACTAGTGTCAGACGACATATTATGTTGGGTTACCATTACTAGTGATTTTGGTTAAAAGGTTTCAATCTCATTTCTTTTGAGGTCATCTTTACCACATCCCTTGGTAGAGCCTTTTTAAAGGGATTGACCATATTCTTGCTTGACTTCACATAGACAATTCTTATGGTATCATCTTGAACCAATTGTCTCACGTATTCAATCTTAGACTAATATGTCTATACTTATGACTTACCATTATAATTGCAACTATAAACCCTTGCCAAAGTAGTCTAACTGTCATATGAGGCACAAGAGTAGGCCATAATTGGATGTATAATAAGAGATTTCTTTTCCATTCGCCTATTTTCCAATTGCTACTAAAGCAATAAATTCACATTCTATTGTTGAGTGAGTTATGCATGTTTATTTCTTGCTCGCCCAAGATGTAGCACATCGACCTAACGTGAAAATTCATCTAGAAATGGAATGTTTGTCTCCCACACTTATAATCCAACAAGTGTCGATGTACCTTCTAATACAGTCGTATAATTTTTATAGAACAATCCACAATTTTAGTTCTCTTAAGATAACAAAAAAATCCGGTGACAACATTCTAATGTTCATACTTAGATTGCTAGTATATCTACTCAACTTACACATGAAAAATGAAATATCAGGTCTAGAGTAATGCATCACATACATCAAAGACTCTGTAACACTCGTATATTCAAGTTGTGTTACTACTATAACAGTATTACAATTTAATTTAATACCGAAATCAAATGGAGTACTCATTTCCTTGGAATCAAGATGTTTATCTTTCAACGGAATCACTTTAGCTCGAGGAGTAACCCCCACTATATTTTATTAAATTCGCCCAAATATTTCGTTTTAAATATAGAAGTTAGATACTTCTTAATTTTAATGATTCCAATCATATTGGTTCCAAAAGTAAGCATATCATCAATATAGCTCACAAAGGTACTAGCTTACCGAGTCACCAACATTTAACAAAATCTAGGTACTGACCTTTTCATCATCCCAACATTTGCATGCTCCGATATAATGGAATGATCCCTCTTATTAATATCCTCGTTTGATGCGTGAGACCTTGTCAATGTGGCTCCGATCGTGACTAGCTAGTCGGGTTTTGCTCGACTGCATTGTGGGTCTTAGCCATGTCTGAACCACATTGCACCTCCTTTCCTGTGACTTTTCAACAGCCGTCACCATAATCAATAAAGTATAACTTAAGTGATTTGATGAAAAGTTTCGGCACCAAAATTAATATCGTACGAAAGTTATCGCATTTCTAGCGTCCTTTCCCCATTCAAAAGATATGAAGAACATGAAGAACTGCCGAGCATACTTTAATGACAGTGTGAGATACTAGCTAGTCGAGCGAACATCTGTTGCAATATTGGAAAGAACGGATAGCCATATTTATGTTTTTCTAGCTAGTCGATCTTGCCATGTTATGTTTTTCTTTTCTTTTTTTTTTTTCAATTTTTTTAGGCTGCCCCTCATTTGGTTAGTTTTTAGTAAAGTTTTGGCCAAATTCCCCAACAAATCCCTATCTTTTGGTTCGTTTTTACTCATTTTTTTGTCCAAATTCCCCGACTTTCCTTATGTGGGGGGAAAAAGAGAGGGGGGGGGGGAGAAAGGGGGGGGCAGGGAGAAAAGGGGGGGGAAAATAGGGCAGTTAAGTGAGGACCTTAAATTTCATGGAATGTCCTAAGTCGGCACCTAACTTGGCTTACTTTTAAGAACAGGAGGTATCTTTTTTGTGTTTTCACTTTTTTGGTGGAATGTATGAAAGATATGAATGCAATGACAATGAATCAATAGTAAAAGATGCAATGCAAGACTTATGGAATGAAGCAATCTTATCCTAGAAGCAAGTTAACTAATTAATTAAAACATGCAAGAATGACATAACATACAAACAAAGACATGGAAAATAAAATGCGACATGGAAGTGCAATATATGATATGATAAAATATGAGATATGCTTCATGTATGAACATGCGACTGAGATATGCAAAACATGCGACGTGCAAAGATTCAGCGACATGGTAATAACGCGGCATAGCATAATGGCAATCAAATCATGGCATGACAAACAATAATGTGCAAAGTATTAGCATGCGTCATGACAAAGCATGAAATATGCAACAAGGGCACAATCCTTTATGTGAAAAAAAAAAATTTAATGCATGCATATGTGTACCATTTGGGAAAAAAATGGGAGGTATAATGGGTGATACTCGAGAATTGTGTGACATGGATACATGTAAGACATATAAATATGCTTATGCAAACATGGATATGCAAACATAAAATGTTGCAGGATATGGATATGTATGAGATGTGAAAAATATGGATGTGCACGAGATGATAGCAGAATTTTGTGTATTTTTTTAGAATTTTTCGAATTCTTTTAGGATAAGCATTGATAGTTTTCTTATCTTGATTTTTATTCCAAGTTTCCAATGAGATAAGCTTTCTAAGAAGCTTTTCTTTTCCTAAAATTTCAATTAGATAGGGGTTTCTAAGAAACCATATCTTACTAAAATTTTCAAGTTTTTTTTATGGAATTTCAAACGAGATAAGCAATATCCAAACAAACATGATAATCCACCAAATCAAATGAATATCCAGAAAAAAAACATGATAACCACAATGCAATCCATGGATAATCCTCTTGAATTTTAAAAAAAAAAATCCACTTCCTTAAACCCAAAAATTGATTTGAAAAGATAATGAATCGGATCTAAATGGTTATAGATCGAATTGGCTAACTTCTCCTTTTTATTGATCCAAAAAAATCGTATCCGAATGGCTACAGATAGGACATGATCGGATTTGGGTTTAGGATTTTTAATTCAAAGATGTTGTGTCAAGTTCGGCCTCAGAAGTTAAGCACCAAAAAAATCAGATTTTTTTTGTTCAAAAGTTATGATTTCTTTCGTTTTTGATTGCAAATCGTATACATCATTGAATCACCAAAACATATATGCAAGTTTCCAATCAAACAAGCATTGATTCACAATCAAAAATTTGAAGAAATTACCTCTACTCCTCGCAAAAATCTGCACAAGTTAGAGACATGTATAGCACCCAAAAAAATTGATTTTTTTGGACCGAGCAGCACGTTTAACAGCACAAAAACAGCATTAAAGAAGTCTGAACACAACAGCAAAACAATACTAAAACAGCATGCTTGTCATACTAAGCGACCACAAATCCACAAATCCTGATAAGTGTACGAAAGTTACCTTAGTTCATTGGGTGCAACTTGAGCCTATTTGATGCCAAAACAGTGCTGGACAATGCCTCAAGAACGAACAACGAGCGACGGCACAGCTGGAGCTTGTGGTTAACGACCTACAAAAATCAGAGAAATTTTTCAAGTGCTTCTCTCTAAAAATTTGAACTTTTTTTTCCTCCTCCTCTAACCCTAGAGCTAAGGTTGCTTATATAGAGTTAAGGCCAATCCTAGTCCTAGTAGGATTATGAGTTATTATGGGCCATTGGATTAAAACCTAGCTAAGGTGGGATTAGATTAGATCCATTGATTAGAATTCTGATCTAAGAGTTTTAATTACTTAAAACTCTTAATTTTCAAAATATTAAAGAGTCCCAATGGGTTAAGACTCTTTGAATTTTTGCGCCAATAAAAAGTCAACCATGGGCTACCAAATTTCAAGTAAATTCGGGTCCGTCGCTCTTCATTGAAGCCCAATTCCTCTGTCAGTCTAAATTGATGCAAATACAATGCATGAAACAAAATATGCAAATTACGAGGAAATTTTTTTTTT
>JAGVVM010001963.1:0-30399 GCA_019149425.1 Psidium friedrichsthalianum
CCGCTTACAGATACGTGATCGCCTTTTTCGCGCGAAGTAGTAGATTCTAATGGATAGCAGCCGATAGCCTAAGATTTAATTTTCTCAAAAACCCTCCATGATAGGGTATACCTTCAAGGCATCTCGAAGCACAGTTCGAGTCGGAGCCTAGAGTGCTCGCGACCCGCCGCTTAGAGATACGGTGATCGCCTTTTTTGCGAGCGTGCGTTGGTTAGTAGCCTCGGAGCTTTCACCCTTCGGAACGGATAGCTGCCAATAGCCTCGAAAAGATTACACATAAGTCCTTCCTACAGGCACATAAGTCCTTGTTACAGGCACCAAAGTCCTTCCTACAGGCACCGTCAAGTCCTTCTTACAGGCACATAAGTCCTTCCTACAGGCACAAAGTCCTTCTTATAGGCATTTTCAATGGGGTGACCTACCATACGGGTTAAATCTTAACCAAGTTTTAATCAGTAGAATCCTTTCATTAGGAATCTGCCATGGGGTGACCTACCATACGGGTTAAATCTTAACCAAGTTTTAATCAGTAGAATCTTTTCATTAGGAATCTGCCATGGGGTAACCTACCATATGGGTCAAATCTGAATCAAATTTTAATCAGTAGAATCCTTTCACTAGGAATCTGCCATGGGGTGACCTACCATACGGGTCGAATCTTAATCAAGTTTTAATCAGTAGAATCCTTTCACTAGGAATCTACCATGGGGTGACCTACCATACAGGTCCAAGTTCAATCACCATAAGGTCTTCTTACAACGAACCCTCAGGTTCCCATTCCATTCTCAGCAAAGCAGTCAATGGCGACGCGAGGCAAACAGGTAAGTTCCAGGTAAATCCCCTGACTCTTTCTTTCTCCCTCTCTCTCCACATCAAAGTGAGCAGCATGAAATTTGGACTTAAGCTTTCAAGAAGGAAACTAGAGTTGGATGTCACGGCTTTTCATTTTCCCAGTACAGTCGGTTAGATCTCAAGTGTCATCTTGTCTTTGAGAGTGATCTCTCACGAGACCCCTCTTAAAGAGCGGCAGCTGTTGACACTTGATTTTTGGCCAATTTTATTTTCAGAAATTTTTTAGAAAATTCATAAAAAATTCATAAAATTAAAAAAATCAACTTTGGGGACCTTGCTTGGCCTAGGGAACCAACTTTGAGCAAAAAATAATTTTCCATATTTTTAGCATTTTTCTGTATTTTATTTTCAAAAATTCATAAAAAAAATCAATAAAAAATGAGAAAATTGAAAAATCAACTTTGGGGACCTCAGCCTAGCTAGAGAACCAATTTTGAGCAAAAAATAATTTTCCTTATTTTTCGTATTTTTCTGCATTTTATTTTCAAAAATTTATAAAATATCAATAAAAAATTAAAAAATTAAAAAAAAAACTTTGGGACCTTGGTTTGGCCTAGGGAACCAATTTTGAGCAAAAAATAATTTTTCATATTTTTAGTATTTTTCTGCATTTTATTTTCAAAAATTCATAAAAAATCAATAAAAAATGAGAAAATTGCACAATCAACTTTGAAAGCCTTAGCCAAGCTTAGGGAACCAATTTTGAGAAAAAAAAAATTAATTTTCCTTATTTTTTTGCATTTTTAATATTTTTCAGAAATTAGGAAAATAATAAAAAATAAAAAAAATAAAAATCATAAGAGTCATAAAAATTAAAAATATATAAAAAAAGTGGTTTAAATATTAGGAAAATTCAGGAATTGTAGAAAAAAAAAAAAACATAGAAATTTTAGAAAAATTTAATTAAATTTCCAGAAAATACAGAAAATGTTCCAAAAACTAGGAAAATTCTTTAAAAGCCTTAGAAAAGTCAAAAAAAATTTAGAAATAGTAAAAATAAAAAAAAAATAAAATAAAAAATCACAAAAACTCTAGAAAAATCCTAAATAAATAATAAAATCCCGGGAAAGATAAAAAAAAAATTCCCACAAATCCCTCTAGAAAATAGAAAAGTCCTTAGGAACTCACAAAAAATTTAAAAAAAATTCAAAAAATTGGAAAAATCCAGAAAATCCTCAAAAATCGTGAAAATTCAAGAAAAATCATACCCAATGAGATTGATCTATTTTGATATTTCTGACCCCGAGAGCCTTAGGAAATTACCATTTTGCCCCTCTAGTCAATTTGGTCCTCCAAATTTTTCCCAAATCTCCCCTAAACTTAGTTAGCATTTTCCTCTAGGTTCTGAAACTCCTTTAAATTCGTTTTGATTTGTCTTGATTGACTTGATGTCATTCTTTTATTCATTGATTGCGCAGTTATTTCTTATGACTGTGATTGATAGGCTAGTTTTCCCACTCGCATGAACCCCTTAGACCTTTAGGACTCCCCCCATCCAAAAAAGCACCTATATAAATTCCTTAAGATAGAAAATCACTCAACTTAGGTACCGAAAGGGCGTCGATAGCAATATCGACGTAACAAAGTCCCCGAATCTAGATCTCTGGTTTTCGTAGGATAGGATCGAACGATCTCTCCCAACCGTTCGATAGGGTTTCAATCATACCCTCCAATAAATGATTTGTGGCGACTCCGATGGCATGCACACCATTCACATGTCACCCGACCGCACTAAGGTCGACTTTGATTTAAAGTTTCCTGACGCGATTTGGTATGGGCCTGGGAGGGCTCGAGCTAAGCCCAGACCTTAATATGGGCCTAGCAATTCATTAACTCCCTCGAGATCCGGAAATCACGGGAGGGTCGCGACAGTGGACAGTTCTTGATTCCATGGTAGGAACCAGCCACCCCGACCATACTCTAGCCAATATGATCTAAATGGGTAAACTTGGGTTGGGCCTATTTATGACCCTCCCAAACACAATTCATCCAACCCATTTACCACCTCTAATGCTGCCTTTTGTTGTCTGGATTTCTAGCCATGATAGGATTGCATATGATAAGATATGACATATAGGGATTTTACCATATCCTATCCAATATTTGGTGAATCGCGTCAACAAGCCCGGGTATGTTCATATCCAATCTAATTTATTATTTTCTAGCCATGATAAGATTACAACATATTAGTGTAAATGAATCTAAAAATAAACAAACGAAAATTGCAAGAGTCTCTCATAATTCACTATCAAATCAAATAAGAGAAAATATAATCATTCACCTTTACGACTATGAAAAGTTTAGCTTCTCTCGCTACTTTTGTTAAATTTTAACATGAACCATAAAGTGATAGAGGAGAAGGAGTTTTGAATCTATTTATGCTTTCTAAACTTTTTGTGGCATCCTAAAATTTCGAGGCTTATAAAAAAAATTGGATTTTTGAGGTTTAAGGGATAAATATCGGTCGCAATTTCGTTTGATCTAGAAGGCATTTGGAAGACCCTAAAGCACAGGTCAATAGAACCTAGTTGGTTTAGTCCTGCCATTGAACCTTGCACCGAGACCCTTTGTGCCCGAGCCTAACCCTAGTCAAAACTACCTTCAATAGTTTGGGCCAAAGGACCAACCAGTTGCAATTTACTAGATTACCAAAATGCCCTCAAATATTATTCACATAAAGCTAAAACCATTAATGTCAACTTGATTATGGGCTCCACCTCATTTAAACCCTATCACCCTTAAGTCACTCCCCAATTTTTTGGCTTCACATATCTCTCCCCCCCCCTCCCCCGGTGGCCAACCACCTCTCTTCCTCCTCCCCTCCTCCCTTAGGCCAGCACTGCCAACATTGCCATCCACATTTGTCCGTCGTCGCCTGCTGTGCCCGTTGACCATTCGCAGCACCTCTGTCATCCATCCTTCCCTCCTTCACTGCATAAAGCCTCCACCCGAGGAACCCCTCGACCTCGAACCAACTAGCCAAACGTCCCTTTTCATTCAATCGTGCCTCGTAAAGCTCTGTGACCCCCACCACCATCTCCCAGCCCCACACCACCTATCTCCCTTGCCTCCGCAACCCACGCCTCTCCTCCGCCTCACCTCCATCACCCTCTCCTTTGGTTGAGCCTCCACGAGCCTCGAGCTACCAAGACTTGTGGCTCCCCCATCACTATCCCATCATAGCACTGCGCCATCACCCTTAGCTACCATGTCGCTGCCGCTATTCCTCATCGTTTCGAGCCATTGGCTAGTTGCTTTTGTCCATCGTTGTAGCCATGTCCATGACCCTAAGCCGAGCCGAATGCACACCATCGCCATCGCCATTGTTGCCGCTTGCCGCCGCCCCTTGTCATCACTAGTCATTTTTGTGAGTTAACCCCTAAATTTCATTTATTTTATTAAGTGCACGTAGTGCTAGATTAGCTTAGTTTAATTGTGGATTGGATAGTTATCGTGGTTAGGTGGAATAGTTGCCATGATTAGAAGGAATAGTTACCATGGTTAGATGGAATAGTTATCGTTGTTAGAGTTGATTGATTTTGGCAGCTCTAATTCTCTGTAGCAACGTTGGATGATCGCGATTGGCTAATTAGCTGAGGCTAGGTTAGTTAATTATTGTCCAGCTAATTAACTGTTGTTGAGATAAATAGTCAAAATCAAGATATTTATTTGTTATTAATGGAAGAGTATTAGGTGTTGATTTGTTAATAGTTATTTGATTTGGGTGTTTAAGTGAGTGATCACCTATGTTGGAATATCATACTTACTTGGAATTGAATATTTGAGTGATCAATTGTGTCCTTTGAGCATGAAAACGGCCGCTAGCTGGGTTTTGAGCATAGTTGTGAATGTGATTGCATTGGGCTAAATGTGAAGATGTAAACTAGTTTGGTGCTTGGCATGTTTATGTGGTCATACGATGGTTTGAGGATCACCCTAACGTAACTAGGGACATCGGCAGTACCAATGATGGCTTGGGTGTGTCGCTTGATATATTCATGCCAGTTGGGTCAGAATCACACTATATATTAGATACACGACAGTCAGTGCCATTTGGAATCACATGGCTAGTCAAATGCCGATCGTAGTTTGTGATGGATCAAGTTTTTACTAAAAGCCTGGTAAGTCCACCTCAGGGGTCCAGAGAGGCTATTAGTTACCGTCGTTAGATGGAGCTGGACGATGCCCCATCCTACTGGAAGAGCACTAGCGGTCCGATTGTGCTATCGTTGAAAGTGGAGTATCACTCGCACTAATAATTGGATCACATGTGTTGCATCATGCATGAGCTATTGACAAGTGTTCTGATGTGTACCCTAGTCTGTATGTGATTAAATACTATGTGGTTACCACCGTGTGGGCTAAGGTGATATAGGCTTGCATGTGATTGATGCTTGGTTGTTGAGTTGTGCCTAACTGTTCTTTAGATAGAGCATGGTGTGAATCACGCGCCATTGACCTATCATTGCTTTATGTTGCATGTTTTGGCTGCCTAAATGAATTAATGCCCTGACTGGACTTAGGCGTTGACTCATGAAAATTTTATATCTCGTCCGTCATTGATAAATTTTTTCAGGTTCATAGTATGGAGGTTCGCCAAGTAAGGTTTGTGGTGCCATTCTAGGTCAAAAAGGGGATGGAGCAACTGACATAAAATTTGGTAGGGTTGTTGTATGCCTGGGATTCAAGGCGTGACACTTTTGATGTGAACTAGAAAGCTAAGAAGGAGAAGAATTTTCAACTCTCTCGACGTTTCTATAGAGTTTTGTTGGGAACTAAGGTTACATATGGTAACGTTTCTGTTCCTGGAATAACTTTTGGAACAGAAATATTTTTTTCTGTTTCTGTTATCGGCAACGATTTCTGGGAACAGAAACGCATTTGGTAACTACATAAAATTTTTGTTCTTAGAACAAAAAAGGAACAGAAATGCGTTTGGTAACTGCAAAAAAATTATGTTCCTAATTTTTCATTGTGGACAAGATCAACTAAAAAAAAATGAAAGAGAAGACAAATTGGAATTGATCAACTATAAAAAGTATATTTGGATGCAACTTTGATGTAAATACCATTTGGTAAAAAAATATCCTTTGTAAATGATTCGATTTCTCAATTGATTTTATTATTTCAAAAAAAATTAGTATTTAATTGCTTTATTTATCTTTAATTTTTTACTTATTCTTATTATATCGATTTCTAATTTTTAATTTTATTTTAAATAATTTATTTTTTGATTTTTTTGATTTTTAATTATTTTTATTAATTAATTTAATTAATTAATTATTTTTATGATTTTCGAATGTATATAATTTTTATTTTATTTTATTTTTTTAGTTATTTTAATTTTAATTAATTTAATTTAATTTTAATTTTTCATTTTTTTAAAAAATGTGTTTTATTTTTTTTATTTTTATTTTTTAATTATTTTATTTTTAATTACTTTCAAGAAAGTGTTCCTAATTATTTCTAAAAAATGTTCCAAATGTGTTTCTAAAAGTGTTCCGGGAACACAGAAGCAAGTTTTTTTTGTTTCTCATTTGTACTTCAAAAGTGTTTTTGTTTCTCAAAAGTGTTCCCGGAACACTTTGCAATCACTTTTTTACCATACGCATTTCTATTTCCAAAGTGTTCCGGAAACACTTTGGAAACAGAAATATTTTTTGTGGAGCGTTACCATACGCAGTCTAAAACAACTACAAATGAGTTATGAAACTTCAACATGAACTAAAGATACAAAGGAGAAGGAGATGGGGATGTTTTTTCTTTTTCTTTTTTATTGAAATTTCATTACCACTCATTCTGCAAGAATTAGAAAGTTCATTTTCAAGTTTGAATATGTTCACTTAAAATCTAGGTTCTTCTACTTAAATTTTTTAATTTTTTTCATTTTAAATCTCTTTTTTATAATTATTCTGACTCCCTTCCATCATTTCTTAATAAGATTTTTACTAGAGAATAAACTAAACTGTTATAGTTAAAATATGTGATGATATAGATACTAGGTATATAAATAAATACACACACACACACACAAAAATTTTATAAAGTAGAAAGAAGTTAAAAATATAAATAAAAATTATAATAATAAAAATGAAAATGATTTTTTTTTAGTTTTTTCACATTAGAACTCAAATATAATTTAGACATAAGTATTATTTCAATTTTTTTTATTAAAGAAGTTTGTTCTTCATAAAATAATTTTATATCATGACAGAAGAAATTCTATCCACTTTTATCCCTCCTCCCCCATGGGATAATTTATCCAAGCTATATTCCCCTTTCATCCACCTTTATCCCGTCCTGAGTAGAAACCAAACACAGCATAGGATAAATCTCATCATGTTTTGACTTTTATCTTGACTAACAAATGTAGCCTAAGTTCATTGGCAAGAGATTAAGTTCATTTTTCTTTTTGACGGGCAACATTGTATAGTAAAATGAAGAAAATAGAATGTAAGTGCTATCGATATATAAGCTTAGTAGAAGATTATTTGTTCAACTCATAAAAAGAGAATTAGGAAAAATTTATATCCAACATAATATCTTTAGCTTCTGGTAGGAACGAGTTAACCTTGGTTGTGAAAGTCACCATTGTGAACAATGTCAAGACATCTATTTTAAATGACAACCTTTTGAGCATAATCACATGATAGTTTCAAACATAAGATGTACATAGGGATGGTGTCCGAACAAATGACCAGATGTTGAACAACAAAGCTCGAATGGTGTATATACACACACTGTTCCTTCAAGATGTTGCATCACATTTGTTGGATCATTATTTTTAATAACTTGTTGGGGAATTTGGTTTTCTATTTCCCAATGTTCCGGTAGAGTTATTTCATTCCAATTGATTGATCTAGGTATGACCGGATTAGCTATAGAGATATCAGTCTAAAGGAGGAGAGTTTCTCCTTTTGGACTATGTTTGAAGATTTTCTGCCAAATGCAGAAAGCATAGCTTCATAATGAATTCTATAGATAAGAGCTATTGGAATAGACCCTTCGGCTATTTTATAATTATGTGTTTTAATCTGGAGGGTTAAAGATTTAAGGATGTTTTTATCATTAAGTGATACTGAAAAATTTGGATAACAATTGAAATGGATAGGACCATTGCACAGACTTTTTTTCTGTAGTTCCCAATAGTGATTCTTCAAAATTTAAAAGTCGTGAATGTCTTAGAACTAAGAGGATTGATGTATTTAATGATTCTTTAGTGAGAGGTTTGATCCCTACTTGAATTAAACATATATGAATGTAATTGAAATTTTGTTTATGTTTTTTTTAAGATATTCATGGTTTAATAGAAGAACTGATTCAAAAGACGTAGAAAGAGGAACGTCTCTTTCTTCAGTTATGATTATATAATCTGATTTTTTTAATTGATATTCTGATTGCTGATAGATTGATAAAATGGACTTTAGGGATTTTCCAATTTTCTATAGGCTTATTGAAATCTTCTATACTTATTTCTTCACCATATATATGACCCTGATCTGAAAACATTTGTGATGTAGAACTAGCAAGAAGATACTGATCTTCTTAATAAATTCATCCTAATATATTTGTTTTCACATTTCTTAGGTTATCAAACAGAGTTGACCAAAGGATTCACTACCCTGCTGGATTTAAAGCCGGGACCACTACTGTCTTGACACTCGTCACCTAAGGCAGGCTTCTTCTTGCTCACTAGAAAACATGCCTCTGTAATTTTCTTTCATATCACTTGCAATCTTTCCATTACCACTTGTAAGCCTTGCATCGCTTTTGGATTACATTTTCTTGTAAGTTTCCTTATTACATCAAGATTACTAACTAAATCATAGTTGGTTTGATCTTTTTGCTAATAGTCTTATTTTCTTCTTATTTCTTAGTTGGACTTCCCTTGAGTGCGTATTACCGCCCTTGTGGAAGGTGACATTGGAAATTCTATTTAGTTACTGGTGGGATCGCCCTTTAGGACGGACCACCCTTGGAAAGGTCACATTATATTTATCTTTACGTCGTTTAACATTTATCACAGCCCATTAGAGTGCGGATTACCACCAGTGTGGGTGGTTTTGCATTATTGTAATTTAATTTTTTATGCTACTAATTTTTTTTTCTATACTTTTTATATTTCACAATAAAACTCACTATTGAATTAATAGATTATTTTGATTACTTTCTAGTTAGACCAGATTGTAATCAACCTTTTTTGAAAGAAAAATTTGTAACAGGATTACCTTGTCTAGTAGGAGACTAAACACACAATTAAATTAGAGAAGAATATGATGATCAAATCCCTCATCACTTATTATCCTATGGAGAACTATTTTCTTATATTATAGACAAGGAACACACATGTGTAATTCAATTAAATTACAATGACAACTTCAAAAAGAACAATCACTTACTATAAGGAAATAAGGATCTAGGAGATTTTTGTGCCCAATATCACCCCCTTTATACAGAAGCCACAAAATTTGTCACACCACGAACCCGGCAAGCAACGCGACATCCCTATTAACTTATACTCGCTCGATTGTATTATCACAATGACGACCTAGGATATTCGTCGTCAATCCAATCAACAACCAAAGTTCCTATGCTAGCGAAAATGATACCCTCCATACACGACATACGTAGAAAACATAGAGAAGAGAGACAGCTCAGCAATTTAAAACACACTTTTATACATATGAACAAATCAAGATTTACAATACACAACCTGTCGACCTCTCAACCCAAATTGGGATTTAGTCGATACCAAACCTTCCCCATATACAAAAACTATAACCAAAAAGGGAAAACATGACTACATCTAGTCATCATCCGCTTTAAGGTCATCTACTTGCTCCTCATCCATAGTTCCATTGATCTCCATTGAGATCTCATGCCCAACTAGCGGGTCACTCATATTCAGGTTTGGGGCTTTGAAAATATGGGAAACTAACCACTGTGAGAACATATCTCAGTAAGCTCGCCACTAATCTCGCTCATGATATTACATACTTTAGATCCAACTCTAACATACCCTCATATATGCTCAAGTCACAAAAATAGAAACAAGGGCAAACGAGACATGACTCATCATCAAAATAATCAGGTATGCCAATAATTCATTTCTACACAGAGATCAATAATGCAAATGCGTGCACATGCCATCTCAATTTCTAGTCTTGGCTCTCTAGCCAACTCGACCCGCATTAAACATTTAAGGTCTAATCTGCATATCGTACACATCAGGTCCGTGCCTCAACCAGCGTGAACTAACTGCCTCAGGTTAACACATCTCCTCAAATCCATGCCCCCGCATATACGCCTCTGGCGCGTATATGACCCAGGTGCACGATAAATCCTAGTGCCTCAACCACGTATATATGCCTCACTACACAAAGACGTAGATTGGCACATCTCTTCAAGTCCATGCCTATGCATATACGCCTTGGGCGCGTATAAGACCTAGGTGCACAATAACATCCCAGTGCTTCAACTCACATAAACTAATCTCCTCAGGTTGGCACTCTTATCTCTCTAATTTTCCCGCGTCGAACGCATTAGGGTCGCTCTTCACCCTATGTCATAGGCACATCAGGGTAATATTCACTACTCAACATCTGCCATTTCACAATAGAATATATACATATATATATGCCAACATGCAAAATCCATTGCAAAAAACATTCAGGCAAGTATGTTTGAGAGGATAAAACAATGCAACTGCTACCGAGCATAATTCACAACAATGCAGTCTAGGCCATTCTCAAATATAGACTCAGCTATATTAATTCCACGACCAAACACAATGTCTAAGCCAATCACTTTGCCTATTGCTCACAATTTTGTCGAAATTGCCTAATTTGTATTTTTACACGAAAATATGTATTTTGGACCCACGATATCTCGATAATTGACCCTAAACACATATAGACAGCATGTGAACAATATTCTAGGCTCATAAATAGTACCACAGAAAATCATTCGTGCCCGATTTCGCCCAAAACGCTTCAAAATCTCATTTTTCGGTATTCAAACCTCACCGGACCATCATCGGCACCCATGGACAGCCTAAACTTGACATGAATAGTACTGTATCAGGGTAAGAACAGTGCACAGAGTATGCATACAAAATTAATTTTCACAAAAATCATCAAATCAGTTAATTTTTCTATACTGATCTACTTCGGATCGTACCCTAGACTTTATCCAAGAATCATTTAACATCCTATTCGAGGTTTAGAGGGTCGGCTTACAAGAAAATTTAGCAAAAAATCCCCAAACCAAACTAGAACAGAGGCGGCAAAAAGGCAATAGAAGACAATAACGCGCAGGGCTGGTTCAAAATGAAATTTGTGATGATTTAGAACTCATCTACGGCTAATTCTTACATCAAAAATGTCAAGGAAAGAAAGATGAAGAAACTCATAGTTGGTTAGAAATTCAACCAACATGACGACGACTGTGAAAATGGTGAAAAACTGATAGAACCACAACCTGGAAAACAGCCTGTGCGGGGGTTCCAGTTTTGCTTCTGTTTAAGGGTGTTTCGGAGTTGATCTTGAGCTAAATTTTTGTGGAGAACTACTAGAGAAATAGATGAAGATGTGGGTGGAATGGTAGCTCGAGGTGGTGGCATTTGGATGGTGAAATGGCGGCGAAATGAGTGGCAGTTTTCTGGCAGCAAAAATCAAGCGAGAAAATGAGAGAGAAGGAGGGCCACAAAATTTTTTTGAGATCAAGAGAGAGAATGAGCTGCTGAAAATTGAAGAGAGAGAGACAAAGAAACAAAATATCTCAAAAAGTGAATTATTGATTTTCACTATTCAAGATACTATTCAGTAGTTAACCGCACTATTCATGATTTGATCGGTCAAAAGTTTGACTGATGGTGATCGTTGGTCGATTGAGGAGATTGATTTGACATTTGACGAGATATTTCTCAAAGATTCATGCAAATCAAGACTGATCGGGCTCAAACTGGATTGATTAAGGCTCAAGTGCGAACGAAATGGTTCACGAGATCGCACCAAATTGAAATTCTAATTCTATAAAACAAGAATTCACTACCCACTATCTAGGGAGTGTAAAGAAAATAGGGGAAAATTCGATCACTTCCAATATTTTGCCTTTCTTCTCGGCATTCTGAAACCAAAATACCAATTTCTGAGCCTTTCGAGGCGACGTCTAATTTTCAACTACGAATATCCTAAAAATTCGATTATCTAAGTTCGGAATCCATTTCGTAGTCACATTCATATGATCGCGACTTTAGTAAATATTCAGACTAACGGGCGGCTTTTAGGAGCTACGCATATCGACCCGCAATTAGGTCCACATACTTGAATTCCTTAGCAGCCTTTCCCGTTTGGTTAGTCATCTCAGAGTGGCCAGCTCCAAGTGAGATTTAACTAGAGTGAAATCAATGAAATACATCCATTCTATATTACAAATCCCGAAAATGGGTCGAAGTTTTAGAATGTCACAATTCTTCCCTCCTTATAAAAATTTCGCCTTGGAAATTTACCACAATACTACTGCTCAAACAGGTGGGAATACAAGCATCTCATCTCTTCTTCACTTTCCCAGGTTACGTCTTTGGTTCCATGATGTTCCCAGATCACCTTGATTAGCTTCACTGTCTTATTCCTCAGGGCTTACTCCCTCAATCCTCTATCCGTACTAGTCTTATCACGTACGAGACTCGATTATCCACTTCAATAACTTCATGATCGAATTTATAGCTTGGGTCCGATTCGTACTTCCTTAACATGGATACATGGGAGATGTTATACACTTGAGATAGGTTCGGCGACAAGGCAAGACGGTAGGCTAGCGTCCTAATTCTTTCCAAGATCTCGAATGGGCTTACAAATCTAGGGCTTAGATTTCCTTTCTTCCCAAATCGAGATAGCCCTCGCATCGGTGATACCTTTAACAACATGTGATCTCCAACTTGAAACTCCAAAGGTCTGCGTTGTCTGTCAGCATAACCTTTATGGCGACTTAGAGCTGTTTTTAGTCTATCCTTGATTACCTTCACTGCCTCAACTGACTGCTAAGCCAATTCCAACCTGTAATGCTCCTTTCACCAACTTCATCCCAACAGACTGGAATTCTGCACGCCCTGTCATATAAAGCCTCAAACGGTGCCATACGAAAACTCTGATGATAGCTATAATTGTACGCGAACTCTACCAAATGTAATTGCTCTTCCCATCCACCTTTAAAGTTAAGTACACACGCCCTTTGCATATCCTAAAGCATTTGAATTATCCCTTTTCGATTGTCTATCGGTCTGCAGATGATATGACGTATTATATCCCAACTTTGTTCCTAAAGCAGCTTGTAGACTTTTCCAAAGCATGCAGTAAAGCGAGGGTCACAGTCCGGCATGACTGTCACTAGCACTCCATGGAGACAGACAATTTGACACACATGCAAATCAGCTAGCTTTTTCAAAAGCAAAGTCCCTTCGTACTGCTATGAAATGAGTAGACTTGGTCAACCTATCGACAACAACCCACATCGTATCATTTCTTTTGACTGCTTGGCAAACCAGTCAAAAAGTCCATCGTGATATGCTCCCATTTCCATTCTGGGATTTCCAGTGGTTGCAGCAATCCTCCAGGCTTACAATGTTGTGCCTTCACCTGCTGACACGTCAAGTGCTTAGCCATATGCTTGGCCACATCTACCTTCCTTCCATTCCATAGATAGTGTTGACGCATGCTTTGATACATCTTCATACTCCCAGGTGAATACTGTCGTTACTGTGATGAGCTTCAAATAGGATTTCCTCCTTTAACCCCCATCATTAGGCACACATAGACGTCGTTTAAACTTCAAGAAAACTCCATCATCGGTCACTTGAAACTCGGGTTTTCTCTTAGCTACATCCATAGATAGAACCTTCTGAATATCGAGGTCTGTGGATTGCAACTCCTTATCCTCGATTGAATTTCGATTCAACCCGTAAGGTAGCTATTAGACTTCGAAGGTATCTTACCTCTGTTTTGAACTCCGAGTCTCATATTCCTTCAAGCAAGGTCCATTCCTTGACCATCATATGCGCGACGCTCGATTTCTAATTCAGCGTATCCGCTGCTTTATTAGCCTTCCCACGGTGATACAGAATGTCACAGTCATAATCCTAAAGCAACTCCATCCAGTAACTGTTGACACTTGATTTTTGGCCAATTTTATTTTTAGAAATTTTAAAAAATCCATAAAAATTCATAAAATGGAAAAATCAACTTTGAAGACCTTGGCTTGGCCTAGGGAACTAATTTTCAGCAAAAAATAATTTTTCATATTTTCAGTATTTTTCTGCATTTTATTTTCAAAAATCATAAAAATAAATAAATAATGAGAAAATTGAAAAATCAACTTTGGAAGCCTTGGCCAAGCCTAGGGAACTAATTTTAAACAAAAAATAATTTTCCTTACTTTTCGTATTTTAATATTTTTCAAAATTAGAAAAAACACTGGAAAATTAATAAAAAAAATAGCATTAGAGGGAAAAAAATCCAAAAAATAGTAAATATTTTTATTTAATTTTCTCTCCATTTTGGCTGAATAAATTTTGAAAAATTCAATCTGTAATTTAGGGTTCCTTTGTTAATTTTATTTTCAGATTATTTGAAAAATTTATAGAAATTCCATTTTAGCTCTTTAATTTTCCAATTTTGTATTTTTAGAGTCGTGTCATCCTCCTCTATTTTCAAATATTAAAATCCAGTCCAAAGCCCACAGAATTGCCCAATTTCGCTAAAAAGGACTAGAATGCAATTTTCGATTTTTCAAATTAGTCCATAAAAACACTTAAAATGCAATTAAAAGTTTTCTAGGGACTAAATTGAAAATAAAGGCACGTCACCCCCCCTAGTTTTTTGGCCTTCTGAATCCATTGGTGGTATCAATTTTTGCAAACAAGGCCATTAAGAGTTTGAATTTTGCAAAATGGTTCTTCGGGTTAAATTTAAAAATTGGTTTTTGTATCAATCCTTGGGAAAATTGGCATGAAAATTTATTTTCTAATAGATTTGATGCCACAGAATTCAATTTTGGGGTTTAATCAAAAAATTGTGAGTCCAAACAGGGTAATTTGGAGAAAATTTGGCAATTCAGGTCAGTCCCGACCTGACCCATTCGCCACCTTCTTCCCCAATTGAAGGTGTGCGCAGAGAGGAGGGCAACTCGAGCGGATTCAAGCACGGAGAACTAAGGAGATCCTAACAAGATCAGAAGGTTGGTTGGGCGAGAATCAGGGGAGAGATTTGAGGTTTTCTGTTGATGGGGGTTTCTAGAGAGAGATTTTGGGGGCGAGAGAGGATAAAAAGAGGATTCAGGGGAAGCTTCAAAAGGGGGAGGCCATTGTCGAGCTCGGCCAGGGGAAGCTCTAAAAGTTTCGCCATAATCGTTTTACGAAGACTAAGGCTCCAATATTGATGGCACGAGCATCCTGAAGCCTTGGAGAGTCGCTGGGACCAAACGGTAAGCGATTTCTTCTCCTTTAACAAAACGCCATTGATACACAGTTGAAGGTCCGCTAATGGCGGATCCCTCATTTCTCTATCGTCCTTTGTAATTTTTGGTTCAAAATACTCCTATTGTTGTGTTGATTCCCGTTTCGTTCTTGTTTTCCATTTTCATCGCATGAAACCTTCGATTCAATCTCCAAACTCCCTCGGCAAACCTCGAGTCGATGAGCTTCTTTTATTCGAACACGAGCCCTTAGGACCATCAGGTAGACTTCCTAAACTTCCTTGTGTGTTGTTTGTTCAATTAGGTCACAAGTTGAATACCTATTTGCAAGTTTAATCTTCGCCGGAATCTACATTTTGGGCCGGAGCTGCGTTCATCGGCGGCTTGTGTTCGTCTTTTCCAGCAAACGGTTGATCGGTCAACTTTTGTTGACCGGTCGACGGTCCAGGTGTCGCCTACGTGGCGCATATACGGCATCCACGTGTGCGCCACATAGGTTTTTGGGTAAAAAGTTACTTTTTTAGGATTAAAAAATGATCTTTGAAATGAAAAATAGGCAATCCGACGGTGGAAAATTTAAACACGTGTCAAAATCGGGAATTTTTTGGAATAAACCATTTTTTTGGTAACGAAAATCATTTCTTTGATCGGGCGGTCAGATGTGTGCGACGTGTCAAGTTCTAAACCATAGGATCTAAATAGGCGGAAAATTAAAAAAATAGAATAAAATCTATAAAAATTTATAAAAATTCAAAAATTAAAAAAATATGTCCAAAACTACGTCGTTTTTACGTCGGATTTAGGATTGTGGGTCTTGGGCCAGGTTGGGCTCAGTGGCCCGGGTCTATCCGACGCGGTCCGTGTAATGAATAATAAATAAATAAAAATATTAAAAAATTCAGAAAATTAACAAAAAATAAAAAAAGAGAAAATCAATAAAATGAGTACGGCGTCGTTTTGGTCTAGGGTTTTAGATAGAGTTTGGGCTGGGTCGACCCGACCCGGTCTGGGGAATTAAATGAAAAAAATAAAATAAATAAATAAAAATAAAAAAAGTAAAAATATAATAATGGAAAAATATAAAATATATATATAACCAGAAAAATTAGGGAAAATCACAAAAATTGGAAAAATCTTAGAAATTCAGAAAATTCAGAAACGTAGGGAAATAAAGAAAATGTAGTAAAAATAAAGAAAAATAAAATAAGACAAAATAAAAAAATAAAAAATTTCATAAAAATCATGAAAAATTCCAAAAAAATTTTAAAAAATCAGGAAATTCAGGAAATGTAGAAATAATTAAAAAAACAATAATAAAAAAAAAAATTAAAAAAAACTAAAAATCTAAAAAAAATGTCCCAAAAAATAGAAAATCCTTAGAAAATCATAAAAAAAAATTCAAAAGAATTCAGAAAATTTGGAAAATTCAAAAAATTCTCAAAAAATTGTGAAAATTAGGGAAAAACCATACCAATTGGTTTGACCTATTTTCATATTTTTGACCTCACGAGCCTTGAAAAATTACCATTTTGCCCTTCTAGTCAATTTTTTCCAAATTACCCCTGAACTTAGTTTACATTCTTCCACAGTTTCTGAGGTTCCTTTAGACTTATCTTAACTTGATTTGATGTGGTTTCTCCATTCCTTGATTGCGTAATTTTTTATGATTGTGGTTGGTACGATAGATAAGCCCATTCTGCGTGAACCCATTAGTTTTCTTAGGACTTACTTTACCCAAAGAATACCTACATGAACCCTCTAGATTAGAAAATCGCTCAACTTAGGTACCGAAAGGGCGTCAATAGAAATATTGGCGTAACTAAGTCCCCGGACCCAAAATCTCTGGTTTTCGCATAATTGAGCAGTCTCTCCCAATCGCTCGATAGGGTTTCCGATCATACCCTCCAAAAATGATCGGTGGCGACTCTATTGCATGTACACCGATGCACATGTCACTGATCACACTAAGGTCGATCCCCATTTTAAAGTTTCCTGACAGCGATTTGGTATGGGCTTGGGAGGGCCCGAGTTTAAGCCAGACACCAAAATGGGCCTAGCAATCTATTAGCTCCCTCGGGATCCGAAAATCTCGGGAGGGTCGCGACAGTAACGTTATCTCATGTTAAGCTCCTTCTGAGAAAATAGGTATTTCAACCTTTTATGGTCTGTGTAGATTTGAAACTTTTCTTTAACTAAGTAATGCCTCCAAATCTTTAGTGTGAACACAATCGCTACAGGTTCCAAATCATGCGTCGGGTAGTTCATCTCATGAGGTCTCAACTGATGAGATGCATACGCCACAACCCGTTCATGCTGTATTAAGATACACTAAGTCCTCTCAATGACACATCACTATAAATCTCAAATCCTCTAATCCTGTGGAATTGTCAACACTGGTGCGGTAGTTAGCCTATTCTTAAACTCCTGGAAACTCCCTTCGCACTTATCCGTCCATTCAAACTCACATTTCATTTTTCAATAAACGCATTAAGGGATCTTCGATTGAAAAGAACCTTTTCACAAAGCATCAATAGTAAAACCAGCCAATCCAAGAAAATTCCGCACTTCTCAATGGCCTCTATCTTCAACGGATCCACAAATATCCCTTCTCCGGAGATTATATGCCCAGGAAATGCTACTCGATTTAACCAAAACTCACACTTGCTAAACTTCACATACAGCGAGTGCCCTCTTAAGGTCCATAAATAATACTCAAATACTGCTCATGGCCCTTGCAACTTTTCAAGTATACCAAGAAGTCGTCTATGAACACGATGACAAACTGATCCATAGACTCCTTGAATACTCGGTTCATCATATCCACGAAAGCGGCTAGGGCATTTGCCAATCCAAATGGCGTAACTGCGAACTCATAATAGCCCTACCTCGTCCTAAATGCTATCTTCAGTATGTCCTCCTTCTTAATCCTTAGTTGATGATATCCCGTCCTTAAGTCTAACTCAGAAAACACGGATGCCCCTTACAGTTGATCAAATAGTTTGTTTATCCTTGGCAACGGATACTTGTTCTTAATCGTCACTCGATTCAACTGCCTATAGTCAATGCATAAGCCCAATGACTCATCTTTTTTCCTTGAAAACAAAACTGGCACTCCCCACAGCGATGCACTCGGGTGAATGAATCCTTTATCCAACAACTCCCGCAGCTGCACCTTATGTTCTTTCAACTTCGATAAGGCCATTCTATAAGGCGCTTTTGAAATCGATTCCAATCCAGGGGCTAGTTCAATCACGAACTATACTTCCCTTTTTGGTGGCAGTCCTAGTAACTCTTGAGGAAACACCTTGGGAAAATCACACACCACTGGCACATCCTCAAGCTTCACTTCTTTAACTAAAGAATCCACCACTGAGGCTAGGAATCCTGGACATCCTTCATCCATTAACTTAGTTGCTTCTAGTGACGAAATCCAAGGGATCGAGGTTCTTCCTCGGTTTCCCAAAATTTCTTATTTAGGATGATCCACTAGATTAAGTTGGATTATCCTATCACCACAATCAATTACTTCCTTATGCTTAACCAGTCAATCCATTTCAATTATCATGTCAAAATCATACAAAAATTATCAAATCTATCAATTCTTTCCTACCACCAAATGCTATCTTACAATTCTGATACCTTAACAATACAAGTACCTTATCCTTTAGTGGGGTGGCCACATGCAGCAATATTTCTAAAGGTTTTACATCCACGCTAGCCAATGCCACAAATTACTCAGATATGAATGAAGGTGATGCCCCCAGGTCGAAAAAATCATATGCAGCATGATCACAAAGAGAAACGGTATGTGTGATCACACCAGGAGCGTTCTCTCCGTCCTTTCATGCCACTACGTACACTCATCCTTGTGCAGTTGGTCGGTTTTGATTTCCTTGTAGAGTAGTCCCATATGAGACCTTGCCTGGGGTCGTTATGGCTGAAACTAAGGTCCTGGGTCATGCTGTGGACAGCACTTTGCCCGATGTCCCATTTGCCTACATCTAAAACATGCTCTAGTTCTACTTGGATAGGGACTATTCCCATGCTTTCTCCCACACAATCGACATGCCGTGCCAGACTGATAGGACGGCTTTCCCAGATTCCTTCGAGCAGGAGGGACAAACCTTCTATTATCTATCATCATCGGCCTCTTCCAAAGTTTCGATTATTCCTTCTAGGCATAAACTGCGATCTAGATGCGGCGGTCCTTTCGATCATGTCTCTTTCAATTGCATGTGCTATTTCGTACATTTCGCTATAATCCCTCATCCATGGGGTGATCAACTGACTTTTAAGTTCCGGTTTCAATCCCTCTCAGAATCTTCTTACTTTATCCCAAAGATTCTTGATCGTCCTCTGGGAAAACTTTGACAGCCTTACGAACTCGCCCTCATACTGGTCCACATTCATTTGTCCTTGGCGAAGTCATCGAAATTCTTCCATTTTCCTTTCTTGAGTGGCCTCAGAGAAGCACTTTCTATTGAACACCTCATTGAAGGCCATCCAATTCTGCACTATACTCGCTAGGAATACTCTTCCTTGGGTGACCTTCCACCTATCACTTATTGTACCTTGAAGCCTTTTCTAGTTTCTCAATTCAGAGGGATGTAGCTTCAGGTCCTCCACTTCCATTAAACTCTGACGGTTTTAGCTTGAAGAACTACTCAACCAATTGATGCGCTTAACGCCTCCATTACCAGCTGTAATATTCACATTAACTGTAGCTACAGCAGCTTCAGCGGCTTGGATAACCTCGGCAGCCCTTCCTTGAGCCTGCCTATCTATTAGATTCCAATTTTCTCTAGGACTTTCATCGCCCCTTCCATTCTTGGGTCCACTATAGCTCGAGCATCAGAGCTAGATGCTCCTTTTGGCCTTCTAGGTCTACCCCGATTGCTCATACTCCCAAGATCCTCTTACTTAAACTTGCTATAATTCCATTAGAGAATTAGACCTATACCAGCTATTCAAGCCTATCTATCTAGGCAGCAGATTTAAGTAATCACAACACCGCCAATTCAACCAAGTTTTCATAAACAAACAGGACTAGCTAACAATCAATAGAGTCTCAGTGCTTACCTCTAGTCCTGACGCATCTGCAACGTAGTACAATAGCAACCAATGCACTCAGCACCCAACAATTCAAGCTTAGCAAACACAAGCGCCACTCAAGCTACATGCGAAGCGCACCTAACCTTAACAAACACCTAGGGTCTCTTTACTTAACTATCCCATAAATAAACTCCTTATTACTCCAAGCCTCGAATAACTTTTGATTGAGCTGACCTTGCTCTAATACTAAATCGAACGGGGATGTCACGCCCCGAACCCGACGAGCAACGCGATATCCCTATTAACTTATACTCGCTCGTTTGGATAATCACAATGATGACCTAAGATACTCGTCGTCAATCCAACTGATAACCAGAGTTCCTACACTAACAAGTAAAGAAGAGAGACAGCTCAGTAATTTAAAACACATCTTTATACATATGAATAAATCAAGATTTATAATATACAACTCGTCAACTTCTCAACCCAAATTGGGATCTGGTCGATACCAAACCTTCCCCATATATATAAAAACTATAACCAAAAAGGGGAAAACATTACTACATCTAGTCATCATCCACTTCAGGGTTATCCACTTGCTCCTCATCCACAATTCCATCGATCTCCACTGAGATCCCATGCCTAACTAGCGGGTCACTCATATTAAGGTTTGGAGGTTTGAAAAAATAGGAAACTAACCACCGTGAGAATATAGCTCAGCAAGCTCACCCTTAATCTCGCTTAAGATATTACATATCCTAAGATCTAACTCTAACATACCCTCCTAAACATTCAAGTCATATAAATAGAAATAAGGGCAAACGAGACATGGCTCATCGTCAAAATAATCAGGCATGCTAATAATTCATATCTACATGGAGATCAACAATGTAAATGCATGCGCATGCTATGCTTAATTCCCAGCCTCGGCTCTCTAGCCAACTCGACCCTCATTAAATGCATCAGGTCTGTGCCTAAACCTGCGTAAACTAACCACCTCATGTTTGCACATCTCTTCAAATCCATGCCCCCACATATATTCCTTTGGCGCGTATAAGACCCAGGCGCACAATAACATCCCAATGCCTCAATCATGCTAATACGCCTCACTGTATAAAGACCCAGGTTGACACATCTCCTCAAATCCATGCCCCCACATATACGCCTCTAGCGTGTGTATAACCCAAGTGCACAATAACATCCTAGTGCCTCAACTTGCGTAAACTAACCGCCTCAGATTGGCACCTTTATCTCTCCAATTTTCCCGCGTTGAACGTATCAGGGCTGCCCTCCACCTCGTGTCGTATAGGCACATTAGGGCAATATTCACTGCTCAACATCTGCCATTTCACAATATAATAGATATATGCCAGCATGCAAAATCCAATGTACAAAATATTCAGGCAGACATTTTTGGGAGGGTAAAATAATACAATTGCAACCAAGCATAATTCACAATAAAGCAGTCCAGGCCATTCTCAAATATAGACTTGGCTATATTAATTCCGTGACCAGACACAATGTCTAAGCCAATCACTTTGCCTATTGCTCACAATTTTGTCGAAACTGCCTAATTTTTTATACTAAAATATGTATTTTGGGCCCATGATATCTCAATAATTGAGCCTAAACACATATGGACAGCATACAAACAATATTCTAGACTCGTAAGCAATACTTAGGGTGTCATGAACAGTACCACAAAAAATCATTCATACCTGATTTCGGCCGAAACGCTCCAAAATCTCATTTTTCGGTATTCAAACCTCATCGACACCCATGGATAGCCTAAACTTGACATGAACAGTACCATGTCGCACAGAATCAGTTTTCATAAAAATTGCCAAATTAGTTAATTTTTCTATATTGCTCTATCCCGAATCGTGCCATAGAGTTTATCCAAGAATCATCTAACATCCTATTCGAGGTTTAGAGTTTCGGCTTACTAGAATATTTAGCAAAGAAGCCCCAAACTAAACTGGTATAGAAGCAGCTTAAAAAGGCAGTAGAAGACAATAACATGTAGGGCTGTTTCAAAATGAAATTCCTGATAAATTAGAACTCATATAGGGCTGATTCTTGAGTCAAAATGTCAAGGAAAGAAATATGAATAAACTCACATTTGGTTAGAAATTCAATCAACGTGATGACGGGTACGAAAATGATGAAAAACTGAAAGAACCGCAACCTGAAAAACGGCCTGTGCAGGGGTCTGGTTTTGCTTATGTTTTAACAGTGTGCTGAGGCTGATCTTGAGCTGAATTTTTGTAGAGAACTACTAGAGAAATAGATGAAGATGTAGGTGGAACAATGGCTCGAGGTGGTGGTGTATGGATAGCGAAACAGTAGCGAAACGAGCAGCAGTTTTCCGGCAACCAAAAACCAAGAGAGAAAATGAGAGAGAGGGAGAGCCACGAAATTTTTTTGAGATCAAGAGAGAGAATGAGCTGCTGAAAATTGAAGAGAGAGAGAGAGAGAGAGAGAGAAAGAGAGAGAGAGAGAGAGAGAGAGAGAGAGAGAGAGAATATCTCAAAAAGTGAATTATTGATTTTTACTATTCACAACAATATTCACTAGTTGATCTCACTATTCATGATTTGACTGGTCAAAAGTTTCACTGATGGTGACCGATGGTCGATTGAGGAGATTGATTTAACATTTGATGAGACATTTCTCGGGATTCTTGCAAATCAGGACTGATCGGGCTCAAACTGGACTGATCGAGGCTCAAGTGCGAACAGAATGGTTCATGAGATCGCACCAACTTGGAATTCTAATTTCACAAAAACAAGAATTCACTACCTACTATCTAGGGAGTCTAAAGCAAACCAGGGCAATTCGGTCATTTCTAATATTTTGCCTTTCTTCTCGACACTATGAAACTAAACTGCAAATTCCTGAGCCTTTCGAGGGGACGTCCAATTTTCTACTACGAATATCCTAAAAATTCGATTATTCAAGTTTGGAATTCATTTCATGGTCACATTCATATGATCGTGACTTTGGTAAATATTCAGACTAACGGACGGCTTTTAGGAGCTACGTGTATCGATCCGCAATTAGGTCTACGTACTTGAATTTCTAGGTAGCCTTTTCACTTTGGTTAGTCATCTCAGAGTGGCTAACTCCGAGGGAGATTTAACTAGACTGAAATCAATGAAATACATCCATTATATATTACAAAACCCGAAAATAGGTCGAATTTTCAGAATATCACAAAGTCAAAATGTAAAGGATATTGTCCTCTTGAAGACAAACATAGTGGATCTAAACAAAAATAGAAAAGAAAACAATAATAAATAAATTAAATGTTATACATGTGGGAAAAGATAACATATCTCAAAATATTGTAGAATAAACAAAAGGCTAAATGAACTTTCAATAGATGAAGAAATTCTCTATCAATAAATTAACATCATGATCGCAACTATTATGATACTTCTTTAGAATATGTCATTTAATAAGAAGGCCTCTAAAATAATGAAATTGAAACCTTTTCAAAATTAGAAACTGAGGATCCCTCTTCTAAAGAACCTGCAAATGAAATAAGTGTATAAACAAAAGAAGAACATCTTCTTAACAAAGCTTACCTAATACCTGATCCTGAAGCTAAAAAAAGAATACCTAGAAAGGCTCCATTTCTCAATGAAAATTACTCCCAAAACCAACGCTACCAATAACCTCAAATATATTCTTAACAAAAGAAAAGGAAAATTCAATTTAGACTTATCAACATTAATGGTCTGAACAATGAGATTAACCATTAAAAAAAGAAATACAAGCTATTAAAGCCACCCAAATCCAAATAAAAGCACCACAGGTTTGTCGAGTTCGGCTCGAACCTTCCTTAGGTGAGGAGTGTTACAACAGTAGTGGTCCCGGCTATAAATGTCATAAGGGTAGTGAATCCATTGGTCAGCTCTTTTTGGTAACCTAAGAAGTGTGAAAACAAACCTATTATGATGAATTTATTAAGAAGATCAATATCTTCTTCTAGTTCTGCATCACAAATGTCTTCATATTAGGGTCATATACATAGGGAAGAAATAAGTATAGAAGATTTCAATAAGTCTATAGAAAATTGTAAAATACCTAAAGTCCAGCTTAATCAAATCTATCAACAATCAAAATATAATTTACGTTCAAAAATCAGATTATTTAATCACAACTAAAGAAAGAGGCGTTTGAATCAATTTTTCTATCAAACCATGAATCTCTTAAAAACATAAACAAAAATTCAATTACATTCATCTAGGTTTAGTTCAAGCAGGGATCAACCCTCTCTAGTGAAGGTTTAAATGCACCAATCCTCTCAGTTCTAAGAGATTCTCGGCTCTTAAACTTTGAAGGATCAATATTAGGAGCTGTGGAAATAAGTCTATGCAATGGTTCAATCGATTTTGATTGTTATCCAACGAGGTTATCAATTAATGTCTAACATTAATTTTTTTTTAATTCCTTTTCTTTATATAGATTTCTAGGGGCATCTTGATATCAGAGCCAAGGGGGTTTATTGAGTAAGTTAATAAAAACATCGTAGGTTTGTCAAGCTAGGCTCAAACCTTACTTATGTGAGGAATGTTAAAATAGTTGCGGTCCCAGCTTTAAATCCCGGTGAGTCCGTTGATCACCCCTGTTAGGTAATCTAAGAAGTGTGAAAACAAACATATCATGATGAATTTATTAAGAAGATTTGTATCTTCTTCTAGTTCTGCATCACAAATGTCTTCAGATTAGTGTCCTATATATAGGAAAGAAATAAGGATAGAAGATGTCAATATGTCTATAGCAAATTGGAAAATCCCTATAGTCCAGCTTAATCAAATCTATCAACAATCAAAACATAAGTTTTTTCAAAAATCAGATTATGTAATCACAACTGAACAAAGAGACGTTCCGCTTTCTAAGTCTTTTGAATCAATTCTTCTATTAAACCATGAATCTTTTAAAAAAACATATACAAAAATTCAGTTACATTCATGGAGGTTTAGCTATAGTAGGGATCAAACCTCTCACTAAAGAAAATTAAATCCATCAATCCTCTTAGTTCTAAAAGATTTGCGACTCTTAAATTTTGAAGAATCAATATTAGGAACCGTAGAAGCAAGTCTATGCAATGGTGCAATCCATTTTGATTGTTATCTCATCCTCTCAATTATCCGTGGATAGGAGGATCACCTTTGAGCTGCCCAATATACTGTTGACTTGAAGATGAATTCTCCAGCCGTACCTTCGGCGACGCTTATGCTTGGGCGGTCATGTTGGGACCAAATAAAAGTAGAAGCCTCAACCATTTTTTTTTTTGGGGGGGTTGGAAGGGGGGGGGGGAAAAAAAAAATACGAGATTACACAAAAAGAGCCGAAATCTACAAAAACCTTGTATCATAAAAGTAGTGACAATAAAGGGTCGTCCCAAAAAAGGTTGCAAAGGTTGTAGCGATAATAAGGAAAAAAAATGACAAGCACAAACAATCTAGCAGACAGCAGGCTCAAACAAATGGCTAGCAAATAAAGGCAAGAGTAGAAAAGCCGAAGGTGAATCAAGTAAATATAGAAGGTGAGATGCCCCAATTGGCTTGGATCACCTATTGCAAGGAGTGTCTTCCATCAGCTCAAAGGACAACCCCTCGATCCCCAAACAGCTTAGTAAGAGAGTTGCGCATGGCGGCAAAAAATAGGCAGGTCTCGAAAAGAACATGATTACGTTAGTCAAAATAATATGATAGAAAGCAAACAAGGGAAAAATGAGCAATCCAATCATGCAAAGGAGGGACGATTGATAGATCGGATAGCCCATACAAGAGTATCCTGCACAGACCTTATTTCACCACGAAAAGATTGCAGTTCGCACCCAAAAAGAGCAAGGAGAGCCTGTGAGAAAAGATGATCAATGCAGTCAATTCGGCAACGGTAAAAAGCGCAAACTCCTTCACCAATTCTATGGTAGGACAATTAAAAAAATCTGAGTAGGTAGCCTATTAATGGATATAAGCCACATCAAGAAAGCATGTCGGGACAATGCTATGTCCCAAATGAAGGTACGCCAAGGAACAATCAGTCCCCTCTTTCGAATAAACCCATGCTGAAGCAGTGGAAAAAACACCCGATGGGTGATTCAACCAAAGCAATTCATTCCGCCTCATTCTGAGCAAGAATTGGGTGATCATCCTTCCAAGAGTTTAGAGATTGAAGCCCAATAGATGGAGGCAAAGTCACGAAGGAGAAATCCTAGATAGAGGCATCTCTCGAAGCACCAGAACAATAGATTTCTCTATTAGTAAACAACAAGTGAAGGGGGCCATAAGGTGCCAAAAATCATACCAGAATGAAGAAGAGGCTCTATCACGGATCTCTTTTAAACAGAAGGCGAAATTCTGGCAGATGCCAAGGATCTTTTTCCAAGTCCACAAGCAGAATGTCGGCTGGTAGGGACCCAAAATTTTTGTGCTTCAAAAAGTTGGAATTGATCCATTTACACAAAGAGATTGCGAGAAGATCACCCAGATATGTTTAAGCATAGAAGAACGGTTTGCAGTCATAAGTCTATGATACCCAATCCATCTTTGTCTTTTAGGCGAGGACATACATCATGCTAAGGGACTTTGCTCCTCCAACACCCAATCTAGACCCTTCCAAAGAAATGCTTGAGAATCATCTCAATCCTCAATAAAACTGCCATTGGAAGAGTAAACACGCTAGCCCAAAACACTGAATAGCATGAAGGATAGATTTAATTAGCTGAAGACGACCAACAAAAGGCAAGAAGAGTTGAGAGCAAGAGCGAACTCTAGCCATAATAGCATTCATCAAAGAAGTACAATCCGACTTGCTCAACCTAGAGGGTAATAACAAGTACCCCAAGGTAACAAAAAGGGAGGGTACCTTCTTGAAAGCCGAAGCAGTGATGCAAGACAGCATCCCAAGATGCTACAGATTCCCCAGAGAGGAATATTTCACTTTTGTTGACATTTGGCTTAAGCCCAGACCATCCAGAGAATAAGTCATAACCACTCTTAAGAAGGTTAGCAGACACCATGTTCGCCTTAGCAAAAAGGAGCACATCATCAGCAAAAAAGCCGTGAGACAAGCAAGTGGGCTTACAACGCCAATAGAACTTGAAGCAAGGTTGCTAAGTCCGAGCATAGAGAATACCAGTAAATACTTCCATAGCAAGGTAAACAAGTATGGAGACATGGGGTCACCTTGATGTATACCTTGACCACCCGCAAAGAATCCATGAAGATCGCCATTAATGGCAACCAAAAATCTAGGGAGGAAACACACTCCATAATAATAGCAACAAACATACGAGAGAAGCCAAAGGCTTGATAGAACCAGCTCTAGAAAAGACCAGGAAAGAGTGTACATATGCCTTTGGAAATCCACCTTAACGGCGCACTTGGGCAAGTGTACAATACTTGATGGAAACTAGCAACACAACTGGTATCACTTAAAGATAAAAGCATACTTAAATCTTCAACCCTCCAGATTATTTTTCTCTTCGGTCGAAAACCCTCCAGATTAAACGCATAACTGTAAAGCTATGCTTTTTGCATTTGGAAGCAAAGCTTTCCAAATAGTCCAAATGAGAAACTCTCATCCTTCAGACTGATATCTTAGAAGCTAATACGGTCATCCCTAGATCAATCAATTGGAATGAAATAACTTTACCAGCAATAATACGAATTTCCCCAACAAAATAATGATCCAACCAATATAATACAACCTCAAAAGAAAGTGAGTATTCATTTTCCTAGAAGATTATTTGACTAAGAAATATTCCTCTCATTCATCATCTCCTCGTGAGAAAAATAAAAAAATTATACAAACCATAAAAAATCCATCGGTTGTATTATTTTGTTCGCCATAGCGTGGAGATGCTGATTTGTATAATTATTTTGTTGTTTATTTCTATGGTTTGAAGTCAATCGGTTTTATTATTTTGGAGTGTCAAAAATAGATGAAGAACATATGATTTTACAAGGTTCGGCAATAAGCCTACGTCCTCAGTCAAAACACCCCACTCCATTCCTTTCTTTTTCTTCTTTTTTAATATCATCAAGTATGTACAGATTAAAGATAAACAATCTGATGACTCCTTCTACAAGTTAATTCTCTACAAAAGGAAAAAGAATCCTCTACAAATCAGATGAAAAATAAAATCCCTACAAATTAGGGAATACAGCTCACGCCAACATAGAAGAACCTTAAATCACCAATTTTCGAAAATTGCAGTTTAAGTTTTCTAAACCCTTACTCCAAAATTTGTTAAGTGCCATTATCGATCATCTCGAATTCTTTCACCACAACCATCGGACCACTTTAAAGTTTCGATCAATGTAGAATTATTTCCTGTAAAAACAAGATCATCGACATATAAACATGCCACATCACCCTTTTCTTGCTTCAAGAAAGTGCAGTGTTACGTATGGGTATTGTATGAAGCCATTTGCCTTGAAATAAGCATTGATTCTAGAATTCCAAGCTCTTGGTGCTTATTAAGCCCATACAGAGCTTTCTTTAGCCGCAACACACTTTGTCTTCAGACCTTTCACGATAAACCCCTCGGGTTGCTCGACATAAATTTCGTCTTCAAAGAGCGCATTCAAGAATGCTCGACTTGACATCCATTTGATAGATTGGCCATCGATTTTGAGCTGCAATGGAGAGCATTAATCTTATCGTTTCCATTCGAATGACAAGCGAGCAATACTTGTCCTAGTCGATGCTTGCTTTATTTGTACCCCTTTGCG
Source organism: Psidium friedrichsthalianum (assembly GCA_019149425.1). Taxonomy (NCBI): domain Eukaryota; kingdom Viridiplantae; phylum Streptophyta; class Magnoliopsida; order Myrtales; family Myrtaceae; genus Psidium; species Psidium friedrichsthalianum. The sequence continues at coordinate 29,127 of JAGVVM010001963.1, forward strand.
ACGAGCCTGGCCTTATAACAAGTAACCTCACCTTTCTCGTTTTTCTGGTCTGTACACCCACTTAACACAGATTGCTAGTTTGTTCTTCAGAAGATAAGAAATTCCCATGTTTGATTTTTATGGATGGACTTCAATTTCTTCATCCATGGTTTTTCTCCATTTTTCTTCCTTGGCAACTTCATCAAAAGCAAGTGTTCACAGTCTGCAAGAAGACAACAAGGTGAAGCTCATTAGTAGTTTATAGCTGTTGACACCTAATTTTTTAATCATATTTTTCTCTTTAAAAAATTAATTAAAAAGTCCATAAAAATATTAAAATTACAAAATCAACTTTCAAAACCTTGGCTAAGCCTATAGAACCATGTTTGAACAAAACATGACCTGTTGTTCATATTTTCAATATCCTTTTCAGCATTTTTATTTTTGAAAATTCATAGAAATCAAGAAAAAATGAGAAAATTGAAAAATAAACTTGAAAGCCTTGGCCAAGCCTAGGGAACCATTTTTGAGCAAAAAAATAATTTTTCATATTTTTTTTAATATTTTTCAAAAAAATACAAAAAATTTACTGAAAATTCTAAACAAATAGCATTTGATGGCCCCAAAAATACGAAAAAAATAGTCACTATTTTTCTTTTAATTTTCTCGTCATTTGGCTAAAGAAAATTACAAAAAATTAATCTGGAATCGGGACTTACTTTGTTAATTTCATTTCAGATAATTGAAAAAAATATTATAGGAAAATTCATTTTAGCTTTGTAATTTTCGATTTTTGCATTAATTGAGTCGTGAAATATCCTCTAAAGTCCAAATTTTTCAATGGCCTAATGGTGTATTTTTTCGTTGTTGCCTTCGATTTTTCAAATTCAATTTATCATTTGAAGCGTTTCTCTAGTGCTGCATTATTGCGCTCGCAGGATTTACTGGGTAAACATGCAGGATCGATTTCACAAGATGTTCTCGAGGAATTATGGATTTGAACGTGGTGTCGGGGTCAACTTGTCAGCTTGCCAAAATCATGAGGGTGCTCCAATTTGGTGGGGGCTTTCTAAGATGGAGAAGGGAATCCAAGGTAGGTGGTTTCATTCGGTGGTCAAAGAAACACGAGAGGAATGATGGAGGGAGACTCGCAAGCCAGGGAGATTCCTTGAACATCTGATGACTCACATACTTTAAGGATGTCAAGTTTGTGTAATAAAAAACTAAGGGACATGCGAGACGGAAAGCAGATTGAAGGTTAATCAGGTGCAAGATCTGAACGAGCAGTTCTCGA
>JAGVVM010001964.1:0-32452 GCA_019149425.1 Psidium friedrichsthalianum
AAATTTTATTTTTGCTGTTCCAAAGGACCGTTCTTTGAGGTCCTGTAGTTTTCAATGGGGTTTGCATTCAAATTTAGCAGCTTTCAATTTCCTTTCTTTTCATGCAAAATTTTCTCATTAAAAAATCTTCCTTTTCATTCGAAATTGCAATTCTTGACAGAACTGTCCACCATTAAAATCTTCAAGTTGCAACTATATTTGCAGAATGTGGGTCATAAGAACAACGTCCTTCTTTCTTGCATCCGTTCTGGGTCATAAGCACACAGAGTTCACATTGAAAAGCTCGTGTCTTTATGTGCTGTTTCGGCTGAGTAATTTATTGGAGTCGTTAGAGGCCTTAAATGCACATCTCTTCATTTGTTTCTATCCAATTTCTAGTCCCTTTTCTGGTGGAGTGTCCAGAGTGTTGCTTTCACGGCCATTTTTACTCCTCACCCTCTTTGCAGGGCTGTGCTGCAAGTATCGATCGTTGCTCGTTTATTATTTTATTTTACTTTTCAATGCGAATTCAATGCCTAATAGCGACCTCGCACCTCTCTGTTGTAGCCAATTGGTTGAGAGACTCTGCTCTTTCTGTTTGGTTTTCTTCTCTCATTTAAGTTTCCGGGCTTTGCTGCTTGAGATTAAATCCTTCTTTGCATTTAACTACTCCAAGGCTTCGTTAGGATAGTGATTTCGAGATTTCTTTAGTGTGATTTCCTAGATTTGTTCCTGTAGTGTTCTCTGCCAAATTTTGCTTAAAAGAAAATGGTATTCCCTGCAATTCTTCACTTTGATAGGTTGGTTAATTGGAGTGGGGTACTTTTTTTCTTTTTTAATTATAGGCTGACTCAGTTTTTGTGTGATTCTTTGCAGAAAATCCTCTCTTCGTATTCAGGAAGATGGGCAAATTGTTCAGCAAATCAAGCTGCACTACTAGGAGCCTGAAAGTGATATTCAATGACTTTCCAGGAGGAGCAGAGAGCTTTGAGCTCGTGTGCAGGTTCTGTTACAACAATGGCAAGATCGAAATAACTCCTCTCAACACAACCCTCTGAGTTGTGCTGCGAATTTCATGGAGATGAGCAATTCCATCTCCGGAAACAATAACTTAGTCGAACAAAACAGAGAAATCTCTTGAAGAGATCAGACATTGGACCTGGTCTGAACTTATGGTTGCACTCAGGCACTGCCAAAATTCTTTCCAGTGGCGGATAAATATGGCCTACTCGAAAGATGCTTGGATTCTGTCACTACCAGATTGGCATTGGCGAGTGAACCGAGTCAAGTCCGTCGACTTCTTCATCAGATTATTCCGGGGTTCGGTTTTTCGTGCGACACAAAGAGCACGGAGAGTATGAAGAACAGCTTCTCCCGAGCAACGTGGTGGTTTGAATATCTCTTAATCATAGATGTGAGTTTGCTTGAGATGATGGTTGGGTCATGCTTAAGCAAAAAGTCGAACTCGCTGCAATTAGCAAGTTCCTCTTGTTTTACCATAAATCCAAGTTCCACACTGCCATGTCTCACGAGAAGTGCAAAATCGTGGAAACGGTCGTCAATTTGCTGCATAGCCTGGAGCCAAGTTACGCTCCTTGCAAAAGCTTATTTGGGATTCTGAGAGTTGCTTTGGTTTGAACATAAGCAAAGATTGCCGAAACAAGTTAGAGATTATGATCGGTTCTCAGATGCATCAAGCCACGTTGGACAATTGCTTGTTCCATCTCCTCAAGGGACGCACTCTTATATGATGCAAATCTTGTACTAAGGCTAGTGAAAGCATTTCTGAAGGAAGGAACTAGTGGAGTGCCTGAAGTGCAGATGAAGAAAGTGGCTAACTTAATGGATCTGTACATAGCTGAAGTAGCGCCTGATCCATGTTTGAAACCTTCGAAGTTCCTCACTTTGGCTATGGTCCCTCCTGATTCTGCCAGAGACTCGTTCGACGACATGTATCATGCTGTGGACATGTACATGGAGGTACTAATTTCTGCTGCGTCATTGTTGCTATGATGGATACTAAGCGAAGAACCTTTCTAAAGATATCATATGTTAGCTTAATTTATCTTTATCCTCAGTCGGTTCGTGCTCAAGCAGGGACCTTTGAAAGCTGGATTTAAAGATTGAAACTTCTCCAATAAAATACGATTTTTACCTCAAATGTTTGGTTTTCTTGGACTTAATTTGGTTTTCTTTCCGTAAGGTGCATGCGGGATTGTCTGAAGAAGAAAAGATCAAGATGTGCTGCCTTGAATTATCGGAAGCTCTCAGCCGAAGCTTGCAAACATCTTTCAGAGAATTCAAAGTTCCCATCCAAAATTATTGCGCAAGCTCTAAATTCTCAAGAATTCAAGCTCAAAAGCTTGATCCGAGTGTCAGCAATACTAGTGCCTTCACCAGTTCTGTACCATGTAGTTTCAGTGGCAACATCAAGAAAGACGAGGCAGGCGAACCAGATAGTACTTATGCAGGGGACCTCAATCCTTTCAACCGATAATGTGAGGCTCGGGACTCAATTGCAAGGGATGCAATCGAGGGTGGACAGAAATTAGAGAAACTTTGCCGGCAATGAAGATCAAATCCAAGGTACTCAGATCGAAGTGTCGTAAGCCACAAAAGCCAGATCTTTACCAAGGCTTTGCTCGTGATAATACTAGGCGAATAACTAATGAATCGTTCTTTTTCCTAGGGATTTGTGAGGGTTGTATACGAGAGCAATTTGTCCTTCATGCCTTTCTTTTTTTTTTTCTCTTTGCCCCACCTTCTCTTTTTGTGCAAATTGAGCTGGAGGTCAGTGGCGAGTGTTCTTTTACCAAGAGATCAGATCATGGTGCTTACAGCAACAGGAAAGAGGAAAGGGAGCTCTTTTTGCAGACAAAAAAGCAGGAAATATTAGACATCCGCATGTTCTGAGTGTCCATGTCTCCAAGGGACAAGGCCTTTTCCATGTCATTCCAACCCACGACAACGGATCAATGCACGAATTGCTGTCTCTTTAAAGTTCACAATCCCTAACTGAGCACCAAACCACAACGATATGAAACTTGACTTATGCCGTCTGACTAACTCTTGCTGAGATCACTAGCACAACCTGACATCTTATGACCAGCTGCCGCATAATACCTAATCCAGTAAAAGAGAAAAGAACCTTAGACATGTCCTTGACAGTAAAAATGGCTGTAAATTGCAACGCGTACCCACCAATGATCAATACATAGGAAAACTTAATTTTGGGGAAAGAGAGATTGATATTTGGAGAGTGCAAGAAACGCTAGTGGTTGACCTGCCAGAACAGAATACAACATTTTGAGTAAGAGAGAACAGGCACATGTGGTTGGCCCCAGAGAGAGTGAGATTTGCCATCAGGCAATATTTCTTCAGTCACTCTTGTGAAGCTGCATCTTCCATAAACTTAACTATAGTTACCATATTATAGTATGTCTTACCCCAGTACCTTGGCATATTGGGGTAGTACCATGTCTGAGTCCAACTCCCAGAACACCAAAACCTTCATATTTCACAAAAAAAAAAAAAAATTGCCTTGCTGTACTGAAGAACGAAAGAAAACTGGATGATCATACGTTACTAGATATGACTTGCATGCTAGTGGTGTATCTGGCGTTCCCTTTGACACCATTACTGAAATTTATCTTGGTTGTACCTATCATTTTCAATACTTGGAGATGCAGGGCACGCCTAAAATTTATATTTTTTTTTTGGTCAGAACCTAAAAATTTATATTTATCCTCATCTCCAGATAAACAATTGAGGACTAATTGGAAAACATGATGGAATTTCTGCATCTCATACGTTTTAAAATGCAAATAGCTAAAATTTTAGTATGAGATGGTGGGGCTAATCATCATAAAAAGGGTTTATGCGATGGCCAGTAAAAAACTCGATTTAACAATGTTTCAGTCATGCTTAGGGTTTTCAAGAGCATTTGTTTTAGGAGAGATGTCTTGCCTCATAGTTAAATGTTCACATGATCTTCCGAAAGAAATAAAGGAATATTCGTTCAACCAAGTTGCAAATTAGAGATCCTAGTGCCAGTTACCCAAGTTACCCTAATTTTTCTTTTTTTTACAAGGGAAGATGGCACGAACTGGGGTGAGTGCGGTGCCCGGGCCTCAAGGTGATTATGGCCCGGCCGGTACAGATCGGCCCTGGCATGTACAGTCCATGGCTATGAAATCACATGCACGTCACGATAGATATTAATTAGGAATTGACACTTTTTTAAGAAGTTAGGTGTGGAGCGACATCACAAGCTAAAGATAGTGAGAAGATAATGAGTCACGAACTTCCAAATTAAAATGAAGTCCCCTCGAATGAAAAGCATCTCTGGCTGAAACCAGGAGACATGTCAGTTGTCAAGTAATTAGGTCAGTAATTAAACAAGTAATTGTTAAACTAAGAGGCAAAAAATGGCGGGAGAGGGTGATCTTTCCTTAGACGCTACTCCTGTTTCTGTCCTCCCCCCCTGCCACGAGGTCTCTCGTGCTTACACGATCGAGGAACAAAGACATGATTTTAAGGATCGCGCAGCAATTCTTCCGACAAATGATCAGGAATATTAGAAAAGAAACTCTTGATTGGATTTTAATTTGCCGAAATGATCGAAACTGTGAGTCGAAGCAAAGGTCGTTTGACCGTCGAATCGATGTCGTGTCTCCCCCTTTGAAGCATAGAAAAATAGACAGAGAGACATAGATAGAGAGCCCATCCATAGCTTGACTTCCCAATTGCTAATTTTGATGGAGGAAAGAAATTGTGAAATGAGGAATTGGAAATGAATTTGAATCGACGCAGGATGGGAAAGATTTAATTCTAGAATCAAATTTTACGAGAGAGGCGGGTTTGTTACTCAGGTACCTTTTTGTTAATTTCTCATAGCATATCGCGCGCCGACTAGACGACCGTATCAGCATTTCCGGAAATGCTAAACTAACAGATCGTTAAATGGTTTAGATCTAAATGGACATCAAAATATTTTGAAATTAATTGGCACAATCGAAAAATTTTAGTCCTAATTGATAAATTATCAAAATGTTATGCCTTAATTGGCACAATCGAAAGGTTTAGAACTAAATCAGTAACCGCACAATAAATTTAGGACTTTTTGAAAAATTTCCCGCTTCGAACATCCCTTCTTCCTCCATTCTCTATTAAAAAATTTGCCATTTGATCGTACACTTCTAAGGATCTTGAGCGATATCGTGCGTCAAGCGGTTCTCATTAAGTGGATATATTGCTTGAAAAGACTCATTATCGCTTGAGAATAACTGAATATATAGAGTTAGACAAAATGCACTTTTGCTTATGCGTGCAACTGGACAATTAAGGATCAATCACGAAATATATAAAATCGAGTGGACTGGTGCAATTCTGGCAAGAAGTCATTTTTCTTTTGTCAAGCTGGATTATTGTCACTGGGTCCGATCTCTGTCGGTGTTGTGTTTGTTAACAAAAATCATTCAAAATTAAAAATCTAAGATTAAAAAGTAAAAAATAAAAAACACACAAAGGAAATCTAAAAATGATAAAATAAAAATAAAAATCCAGAAAAATAAAAAAAAAAAATTTCAGTAACAAACACACGAACAGGATCTGGACCCAGTGACAATAATCCAGCTTGACAAAAGAAAATGACTTCTTGCCATTGCACCAGTCCACTCGATTTTATATATTTCGTTGATCCTTCAATTTCCAGTTGCACGCATAAGCAAAAGTGCATTTCTACCTAATATATTCAGTTATTCTCAAGCGATAATGAGTCTTTTCAAGCAATATATCCACTTAATGAGAACCCGCTTGACGCACGATATCGCTCAAGATCCTTAGAAGTGTACGATCAAATGGTCAAAATTTTTTAATAGAGAATGGAGGAAGAAGGGATGTTCGAAGCGGGAAATTTTTTCAAAAAAGTCCTAAATTTATTGTGCGGTTACTGATTTAGTTCTAAACCTTCGATTGTGCCAATTAAGGCATAAACATTTTGATAATTTATCAATTTAGGACTAAAATTTTTCGATTGTGCCAATTTAATTTCAAATATTTGATGTCAATTTAGATCTTAAACCATTTAAACGATCTGTTAGTTTAGCATTCCGGAAAATGCTGATACGGTCGTCTAGTCGGCGCGCGATATGCTATGAGAAATTAACAAAAAGGTACCTGAGTAACAAACCCGCTCTCTCGTAAAATTTGATTCTAGAATTAAATCTTTCCCATCCTGCGTCGATTCAAATTCATTTCCAATTCCTCATTTCACAATTTCTTTCCCCATCAAAATTAGCAATTGGGAAGTCAAGCTATGGATGGGCTCTCTATCTATGTCTCTCTGTCTATTTTTCTATGCTTCAAAGGGGGAGACACGACATCGATTCGACGGTCAAACGACCTGTTGCTTCGACTCAAAGTTTCGATCATTTCGGCAAATTAAAATCCAATCAAGGAGTTCTTTTTCTAATATTCTGATCATTTGTCGGAAGAATTGCTGCGCGATCCTTAAAATCATGTCTTTGTTCCTCGATCGTGTAAGCACGAGAGACCTCGTGGCAGGGGGGGGGAGGACAGAAACAGGAGTAGCGTCTAAGGAAAGATCACCCTCTCCCGCCATTTTTTGCCTCTTAGTTTAACAATTACTTGTTTAATTACTGACCTAATTACTTGACAACTGACATGTCTCCTGGTTTCAGCCAGAGATGCTTTTCATTCGAGGGGACTTCATTTTAATTTGGAAGTTCGTGACTCATTATCTTCTCACTATCTTTAGCTTGTGATGTCGCTCCACACCTAACTTCTTAAAAAAGTGTCAATTCCTAATTAATATCTATCGTGACGTGCATGTGATTTCATAGCCATGGACTGTAAATGCCAGGGCCGATCTGTACCGGCCGGGCCATAATCACCTTGAGGCCCGGGCACCCGCACTCACCCCAGTTCGTGCCATCTTCCCTTGTAAAAAAAAGAAAAATTAGGGTAACTTGGGTAACTGGCACTAGGATCTCTAATTTTGCAACTTGGTTGAACGAATATTCCTTTATTTCTTTCGGAAGATCATGTGAACATTTAACTATGAGGCAAGACATCTCTCCTAAAACAAATGCTCGTTGAGAAACCCTAAGCATGACTGAAACATTGTAAATCGAGTTTTTTACTGGCCATCGCATAAACCCATTTTTATAGATGATTAGCCCCACCATCTCATACTAAAATTTTAGCTATTTGCATTTTTAAAACGTATGAAGATGCAGAAATTCCATCATGTTTTCAATTAGTCTCAATTGTTTATCTAGGAGATAGATAAATATAAATTTTAGGTTCTGACCAAAAAAAAAATATAAATTTTAGGCGTGCCCTGCATCTCCAAGTATTGAAAATGATAGGTACAACCAAGATAAATTTGTCAAATGGTTGTAACAGAGGGAACGCCAGATACACCACTAGCATGCAAGTCATATCTAGTAACGTATGATCATCCAGTTTTCTTTCTTTCTTCAGACAGCAAGGCAATTTTTTTTTTTTTTTTGTGAATATGAAGGTTTGGTGTTCTTGGGAGTTGGGACTCAGACATGGTACCTACCTCCAATAATGCCAGGTACTGAGGTAAAACATACATACATATATAATGGTACTATAGTTAAGTTTATGGGAAGAGCAGCTGTCCAAAAGAGTGACTGGAAGAAAGAAATATGCCTGATGGCAAATCTCACTCTCTCTGGGCAACCACATGTGCCCCTGTTCATCATCTTACTCAAAATGTTGTCATTCCTGTTCTGGCAGGTCACCACTGCGTTTGTCTCCACTCTCCAATATCAATCTCTCTTTCCCAAAATTAAGTCTTTCCAGTTAATTGATCATGTGGTGGGTACGAGTTGCAATGTTATCAGCCATTTTACTGTCACAGGAATGTGCTAAGGTTCTTTTTCTCTTGGACTGGATGAGGTAATTATGCAGCTGGTCATAAGATGTCAGTTGTGCTGTGATGCTCAGCAAGAGTTAGAGACGGCAAGTCAAGTTTCATAGCGTTTTGTGGTTTGGTGCTCGTTTTGTGAACTGTAAAGAGAACAAGCCAATTCGGCATATCAGTTGTCGTGTGTGAGAATGACATGGAAAAGGACTTGTCCTTGGAGACATGACACTCAGAACATGCCTGTGCTAATATATTCCATGCTTTTTGTCTGCAAAAATGAAGCTCCCTTTCCTCTTCCCTGTTGCTGTACAACCATGATCTGAATCTCTTGTAAAAGAAAACAACTCGCCACTGACCTCAAGCTCAATTTGCACAAAAAGGAAGGTGGGCAGAGAAAAAAAAAAAAGCAAGCATAAGGACAAATGCTCTCGCTATACAACCCTACAAATCCCTAGGAAAACAGAAGATTCATAAGTTATTCGCCTAGTATTATCACGAGCAAAGCCTTGGTAAAGATCTGCTTTTGTGGCTTGACGACACTCCGATCTGAGTACCTTGCCATTTGAGTCTTCATTTTCCGGCAAAGTTTCTCTAATTCTGTCACCCTCGATTGCATCCCTTGCAATTGAGCCCTGAGCCTCACATTATCGGTTTGAAAAGATTGAGGTCCCCTGCATAGAGTACTATCTGTTCGCCTGCCTCGTCTTTCTTGATGTTGCCACTGAAACTACATGGTGAACTGGTGAAGGCACTAGTATTGCTGGACACTCGGATCAAGCTTTTGAGCTTGAATTCTTGAGAATTTAGAGCTTGCGCAATAATTTTGGATGGGAACTTTGAATTCTCTGAAAGATGTTTGCAAGCTTCGGCTGAGAGCTTCCGATAATTCAAGGCACAGCACATCTTGATCTTTTCTTCTTCAGACAATCCCGCATGCACCTTACGGAAAGAAAACCAAATTAAGTCCAAGAAAACCAAACATTTGAGGTAAAAATCGTATTTTATTGGAGAAGTTTCAATCTTTAAATCCAGCTTTCAAAGGTCCCTGCTTGAGCACGAAACCGACTGAGGATAAAGATAAATTAAGCTAACATATGATATCTTTAGAAAGGTTCTTCGCTTAGTATCCATCATAGCAACAATGACGCAGCAGAAATTAGTACCTCCATGTACATGTCCACAGCATGATACATGTCGTCGAACGAGTCTCTGGCAGAATCAGGAAGGACCATAGCCAAAGTGAGGAACTTCGAAGGTTTCAAACATGGATCAGGCGCTACTTCAGCTATGTACAGATCCATTAAGTTAGCCACTTTCTTCATCTGCACTTCAGGCACTCCACTAGTTCCTTCCTTCAGAAATGCTTTCACTAGCCTTAGTACAAGATTTGCATCATATAAAGAGTGCGTCCCTTGAGGAGATGGAACAAGCAAATTGTCCAACGTGGCTTGATGCATCTGAGAACCGATCATAATCTCTAACTTGTTTCGGCAATCTTTGCTTATGTTCAAACCCAAAGCAACTCTCAGAATCCCGAATAAGCTTTTGCAAGGAGCGTAACTTGGCTCCAGGCTATGCAGCAAATTGACGACCGTTTCCACGATTTTGCACTTCTCGTGAGACATGGCAGTGTGGAACTTGGATTTATGGTAAAACAAGAGGAACTTGCTAATTGCAGCGAGTTCGACTTTTTGCTTAAGCATGGACCCAACCATCATCTCAAGCAAACTCACATCTATGATTAAGAGATATTCAAACCACCACGTTGCTCGGGAGAAGCTGTTCTTCATACTCTCCGTGCTCTTTGTGTCGCACGAAAAACCGAACCCCGGAATAATCTGATGAAGAAGTCGACGGACTTGGACTCGGTTCACTCGCCAATGCCAATCTGGTAGTGACAGAATCCAAGCATCTTTCGAGTAGGCCAGATTTATCCGCCACTGGAAAAGAATTTTGGCAGTGCCTGAGTGCAACCATAAGTTCAGACCAGGTCCAATGTCTGATCTCTTCAAGAGATTTCTCTGTTGTTCGACTAAGTTATTGTTTCCGGAGATGGAATTGCTCATCTCCATGAAATTCGCAGCACAACTCAAGAGGGTTGTGTTGAGAGGAGTTATTTCGATCTTGCCATTGTTGTAACAGAACCTGCACACGAGCTCAAAGCTCTCTGCTCCTCCTGGAAAGTCATTGAATATCACTTTCAGGCTCCTAGTAGTGCAGCTTGATTTGCTGAACAATTTGCCCAATCTTCCTGAATACGAAGAGAGGATTTTCTGCAAAGAATCACACAAAAACTGAGTCAGCCTATAATTAAAAAAGAAAAAAAAGTACCCCACTCCAATTAACCAACCTATCAAAGTGAAGAATTGCAGGGAATACCAATTTCTTTTAAGCAAAATTTGGCAGAGAACACTACAGGAACAAATCTAGGAAATCACACTAAAGAAATCTCGAAATCACTATCCTAACGAAGCCTTGGAGTAGTTAAATGCAAAGAAGGATTTAATCTCAAGCAGCAAAGCCCGGAAACTTAAATGAGAGAAGAAAAACAAAACAGAAAGAGCAGAGTCTCTCAACCAATTGGCTACAACAGAGAGGTGCGAGGTCGCTATTAGGCATTGAATTCGCATTGAAAAGTAAAATAAAAATAATAAACGAGCAACGATCGATACTTGCAGCACAGCCCTGCAAAGAAGGGTGAGGAGTAAAAATGGCCGTGAAAGCAACACTCTGGACACTCCACCAGAAAAAGGGACTAGAAATTGGATAGAAACAAATGAAGAGATGTGCATTTAAGGCCTCTAACGACTCCAATAAATTACTCAGCCGAAACAGCACATAAAGACACGAGCTTTTCAATGTGAACTCTGTGTGCTTATGACCCAGAACGGATGCAAGAAAGAAGGACGTTGTTCTTATGACCCACATTCTGCAAATATAGTTGCAACTTGAAGATTTTAATGGTGGACAGTTCTGTCAAGAATTGCAATTTCGAATGAAAAGGAAGATTTTTTAATGAGAAAATTTTGCATGAAAAGAAAGGAAATTGAAAGCTGCTAAATTTGAATGCAAAACCCATTGAAAACTACAGGACCATCAAAGAACGGTCCTTTGGAACAGCAAAAATAAAATTACGAAACGAAAAGACATAGCTCATAGCAGGCACTCGATAGCGATTGGAAAATACTGGGTTTAGATGAAAAAGGTTGCATTTTATTCTCGGGGATGAAGCTCGGTTGCAGAAGAATCACCTTGTTCACCATGAAAGTCTCTTCGCCATTGACGTCCACTTGAAGATCACAGAAAGCTTCCATGACCCGAGTAACAAAAACCCGGTCTCTCAAGCAGCAAAATCGAAAATTCAAAACGGGGCAGAAAGATTTAGCCAGCAAACCGAGACAGAGGTGCTAGGGGACGAGAAACAGAGAAGTGGGGAACAAGAAACAAGGCCATATTCGGAGATGGGGAAAGAAGACAAACAGAAAAAACCGGCGACTGAGTTCTTTTTTTCCTGTCGATGGCTTTCGAAGCAAATGGGCTCTGTCGTGTAGCGACCAGTACGACAAAGTGGTCGATTGGTGCAGAAGCAATATACGGCCTCCCTCCCTTTCTCCCTCTGGTGTTGCTGTAGTGCAGAGAAGGAGAGTCTAAGAGAGGAGAGAATGTGAAGAGGCAACAAGGTGAGTAAAGACACAGAAGAAGAATATAATAGCGTCAATGTCTCCCCCACAGAGAGAGAGAGAGAAGTGACCTAGTTGGCTGTGTCTGACTTGCCTACAAATCATCATATAAAATGAAAATGGAAAAAAAAAAATACAGCACAAAGAAATTAGTATCAACAATTAAAATGAAAATGGAAGCTGGGGATCTTCTTCTTCCTTTTTACCTTTCTGAGACGATTCCAAGCTTAGAACTCGCACAAGGTTCTTGCTTCCTGATCATATTCCATCTCCACACCTCTGCAAAATCTCTGTAGATCACGCATTTGACCACCCCACTGTCCTTGATCTGCTTTAACTCTGCGTCCGTATCGGAGACTTGACAGTTCTTTCTTTTCTTCTTGCAATAAAAGTAATGCAGTCCATAAAAAAATAGTCATTTTTCTTCATCTTCTTTCCTTCTGTAGGGCAGTGCCCTCTGGTATAAAATATTTGCATGATGCAGAGATGGCCCCGCTTGGACTATAATGGGGAGGACGATGATTGATGACTTGGGGGGGTCAACTTTCCAATGTGTCCGCAGATTGGGCCCGGTTTGAAGATCCGACTCTCGTCGGTGCACAAGTTGAAGATCGACTAATCTCTTTTATGTTCGTGACCACCCGATCTCCTCAACGCGTTGAGTTATTAGAAAGTCACGCGTGACCTCTCAGAGGAGGACGGCGAGAACAAATTTATCGCAATTCTTTCACTTGATAAATTGGTTTTTTCGATTTCCCTCCGAATCCAAGGTTTTCCCACAGGATTAGGCCTTTGGCGGGAAAATTAATTAAATGGTCAAAGGCTGGGCATGCTTGGGTTTGCTTATTTGTGAATATTGTCGTGGTTTACCATTTATTATTATTATTATTATTTTTATGTAAGAGTAGGAATTTCGAGTTATCTAGTGATTTGAAAGCGATGTGCTAACATATAGCTCCACAGTTGACTTTGACTCGAATTGGACAAACTCTTGCAGGTCTACCTCTGCACAACCCAAAATTGTCAACACAAGCTTTTAACCTAATCTAGTGGGGGCAAAAGAGGATGGGAAGTTTTAATTATTCATCCTTTTTTCTTTTAGATGTTTGAGCAAATCGATAGCGCTATGAATACCGCAAAGGATAGACACTTCCCCTACACAAGGTTTTCTATTCCTTTTTGTGTTTTTTTTAATGGAGAAGAATGCCTATCTTAAATAAGAAAAAAAATCGATTCCTAAATTACTCCATTAAACCTCATCTATTATGCATGTCGAAATTCGAGGAGGGGGGTGGTCTCGAGCAGAAAATTATTTGTGTCAATATTGGGTTGGGGGGCGGGCTGAATCTTCTTTCATGCATCCAAGTATGCTTAACTACTAAACTAGGTTCTATTTGAGTGATACCACACGACATGGACTTTCGTTTTTTCATATCCAAACCTTAGGGCCTTTTAGAGACAATTGAATTGCACGAAATATTGTTCGATGCGGTTACGTTCGAGTCATGAAAATGTATTTAATTTATTTCTTTGTGTTATAATGGTTTGTGATGAAAAAAACTTGCAATTGTTTTTGGCATTTCAATCGCTGGATCACGTGGATCGTCTCGGTAGGCATCATCACCATCACGTGATGGTCGTCGACCTCCTTTTTCACTTTTATTTTTTCTCAAATTTCTGGCTGACAACTTCGTCTTCCTCCTTTTTGGTCCTTCGAGATTTACCCACCAAAGCGGACCAGAGCAACGGCATAATTACCAATTTCCGAGGAATTTTACTCGTGAAAAACGAAGAGCAGGGTAAATTATAAGCAACTTTTTAGCTGCCGAGAAAGTACAATTAGAGACGCTCCTTTTTGGAGCCATCGGATCAAAGTCCCATCTTGCATCAAATCCCCCACGGTGGGATCCACAAAAAAGTGGGCCCACGTAGCAGTTGGGCCGTCAGATTTGAAGGCAGTAAACCTGATGATGTTACCATTATGATTAGGGCATCATTTATTATCCTTTTTTCGGGGGTCACATGATGTCCTCTCAAATCTTCATGGTCCTTTGCTCTTTTTTTCCCCCCTTCGCCCACCAAGCTTCGCATTCAACACCCAATGGTCAGTCCATCAATCATTAGCCAATCATCTTCGTCTGCTCCTCGTATTAACATCCGGGTTGAGAAATACGTAGAAGTAAGTATATGTATTTCCACTTACGTTGCGAATCGTGATAAATATAGACGTCTATAACACGTAACATGAGGAAGCAATGGCTTAAGAGCAACGACGACAGCTATGGCTAGCTTAATATGTATTAATGGCATGAAAAAAAGAAGAAGCATTGCTCGAGTTGTGATGCGGCTTATGCTAAGGTAGTCAATCGATTCCTCGCACCTTGAATCCATATAAAGTCAAAGTGGACCTATCGCATGATCACTTTTGAAAAATCGCTACTTTTATTTTGTCGAATTTAGGAAGTACTTAGAGATGGATTCTAGAACAACACCGCCAGATCTTTGGTGGGGGCACTTCTAATATGGAATTTTTTTTTTAATGGGAATTTAGTCTTGTTCTCGTGTAATTAATTTTGTCCCCAATAACACAATTTTTTATGCTGATGTTGACCTCAAGATTTTGTAGAAAGGCTAGGCTTCGTCGAATTTAGGAAGTACTTAGAGATTTCTACTCCTAATATGGAATTTTTTTTTTTAACGGGAATTTAGTCTTGTTCTCGTGTAATTAATTTTGTCCCCAATAACACAATTTTATATGCTGATGTTGACCTCAAGATTTTGTAGAAAGGCTAGGCTATTTGCATCATGGACGCATAAATAGTTAACCAATCACATTGGTATGAAAAAATTGCTGCTATAAGAAGTAGCTAGTCTCTATAGTTTGTGTGCAATCTAGAGAAAAATAAATATAATACACGTCAAATCATGTGGCCCGTATCATATCTCAATATTTGTAGGAGCGTGCCTTCTACGCCCTTTTTGATTATTTATAGGTCATTGAATCGAGTATGATCCTCCAAAGTTAGGTCATCGAAAGAAAATATAATACTAGCTTATTTTCGAATTAAATTTGTGGGATCCTCCATGTCACCACTTGCCTAGGCAAATCGATCAAGCAGAATCTTAATGAATTGAAATCGCAAGGAAAAAGGTTGCTGATGTTTAACTCTGTTCTCTTGCATTGAGATTCAAAATTCATCTTTATTCATACCCTAATTAGAACTATTAAAAAGATCTCTTTCACATCGCTTAAACTATGGATTTAGTATTATCCTTATGTGGGGAGAATTATCTAGAAAATCCTAAATCCATTGCATGTTTGCTAATTCAGTTATAAACTTTTCAATTTTGTCAATTGTATCATAAATCTTTTCACATTTTGCCAATTGAGTTGTCCCGATCAATTTTGACTGAAAATTGTTGACTTGAATGCTATCCTATGTGGCATATCGGTGTTGACATAACAATTTTTAATATTTCTTTAATGATTTTTTGAATTTTTTTACATATTTCTGGTTTTGTTCCTTTTTTTCCCTTTCTTCTTCCTTTTTGTTGGTGGACTGACCACCATAGGTAGTGGTCGAGTGGGCTAGTCTCGCCTAGGAGAGGGCAAGGACTTCCTTGTTAGATGTCCTGAGGTCGACCCTTGGCTAGGCTAGGGTAGCCTTGCCGAGCGTCACCTAGGCGAGGGTCAGCCTTGCCAGATCTGGCCTAGGCAAGACCCATCTACTCTCAGCCTCAACCTCCACCGAACGATAGCGCCATGTGGTTGCCTTGAACCCCACTCTAGTGAGTTCAACCCGCTTCCTCCATATTGTTGAACTCATGGCTGTTGATATCTTGATGAGCTCGACAGCACGACCAAGCCTTTAGATCTCGATGAGCTCGGCGACTCCTCTCCAATTAGCTTTCACAAGCAACACGTCGTTAAGCCTTCAAAAAAGCTAAGCCATGCCCAACCCTCCGCCCGACCATCACTTGTGGTTGGTTGTTGGTCGTCCAACGACAAAAGAAGAAAGGAAAAAAGAAAAGAAAAAGTATTAAAAATTATCAATGATAATGCCGGTTGTGCCACGTAGGACAGTTAATATCCACGTCAATTATTTTTAAACCACAATTCACCATAGGACTCAAACACAAAATGTGGAAAGGTTTAAGATTGAATTGACAAAAGTGCAATAAATTTAGGAATTTTTTTAGATAATTTTTTTTGCTATGTGGAGGTGATCTTTTTAATAATTCTAATTAGGGTTTGAATAAAGATGATTTTGAATCTCAATGGAAGAGGAAACAGAGTTAAACATCAACAAATTTTGGACAATTTTCCCTCCTTATGTGCATGAACCCGCCCTAAATTTATCAATTGAGTTCGGCGGAAACTCTCTAAACGGATTGGAGCTGAGTTTCGCGTCTTGTCCATCCCAATCTGTCGGTCACTCTACCGTTAGAATTCTCGCAATCTCATTCTCCGTTCTTCTACACTGTGCTTATAGAAGGTGCCAAAATTTGTCCCGCATCACTTTTCCATGCAATTCATATGGGGCCTTATAAATATGCCCGAATGCTTCTTGAAGCTAACATTATTCTCCTCATGTTAATAACCTAGGAAATATTTTTCTACTCGGACATTCGTCGGGTGTTTCTTTTAACGTTAACTAGGGTTTAGACATGATGAGGAGGCAAGAAAAGGGGGTTGGTCCTGAAAAAAGAAACCAAAGTTGAGGAAATTAATGGAGGACATGTGTAGATGATGTGATCGGGGCATGCAAGTGGCAGGCAGTTCATGGGGTAGCCATGAATAAAGGAAAGAGACTCCATCCTGCAAGGTCGCATTTCAAGAGCATGCAAAAAAATGGTCGTTCTTGGGTCAGCATCTTCACGTGAAAACCCTAAAAATAATCCAATAATCTGTGTTTTATAGAGATATTAACCCCCATTTTGCCGCAATGTGATCTGCTGACTCCCTGAACTTTTGAAATCGTTCCAACTTTGAGGGGAGAGAGAGTCACGTACAAAGCGGGCCTTATTGATGAAGCGGGCCAAACTGGGCCTGGTCGACCCTTTATTGCGAATGACCTCCGCCTCAATTCAAGAGATTACAATGCAAGCTTTCAAGAATCATCCTTGGCCAAGAGCAAACTATGAGATCTGTCTTAGCTAGCTCTTCCCACAGCAGAAGATGGACGTCGAAACTTAATAGTTTGATCCTCGTGTCCATCGGTATCTGACCGATTAGTCTTTCGATCCTTGATTTGGTTAGTTCTTTCATCTTTTCCATGCATCATGGATAATCGACATTCTTGTTATGATAAACTTCCATTAGAAATTGCTCTGCAAAGTCTAATGAATTTGTTAAGATGTCTGAAAAGTGATTATTGACAGCATAGGTGAAAGGATCATTCGGGATAGTTTTAGCCTCCATATAAGAAGTTACCTCGGTAACTCCTCCTTAATGATAGAGGACATATATGGCGTCAGGATCTTGACCTTCGTGGCTTTTTAGGAGCATTGGTGCTAAGTTTATTGCGAACAATTTTAGCCATCTCGCTAAAGCATATGATTCCATCAGATTATGTAGATCTCACAAGGTTTGTGCTATATAGCGTCTAATATAATCTCATTATTGCATAATCACATTCGAAGTCAGAAGACCACTGGGATAATAGTAAAATCGCTTCCTTATCACCTTCCATTTCGGTGGTATAACCTTTGGCTAAGTCCAAAAGCTTTTGAACACTCAAAAGAAAAGAAATTGCTGCAAAGAATCAACCCTGTGATATCTGTATATGTTGCGAAGTGAATGCGATTGTTCCATACCAAAAGTAGTGGTCCCCATTCCTGATCTGTATCGCCAGAAAACCATAGCAAGTTTGAACGGGAAAGCATTCAACGGGCAAAGGATGAAGCTCAATTCAAATCTTAACGTTCTTGGAAAATGACACGAGTTCATGTCTATACCCTCCATGTGCCAGAGGTTCAAATTGTTACCCTGTCCAAATGATAAAGTTGTTTTTCGACTTCTGAAACTCATTAAAAAACAAGAGGAAAAAGGGAGGAGGAGAAGGAGGGAGGAGGAAGAAGAAGAAGAAAAAGAATAAGATTCTCATCGATTGCTGTCCAAAGTAAGAATCTTGTCGAAACCTTGTTATCTCATATACAATATGGAGGAGATTTAGTGTGGCGCTATTTCACGCCTTATTAGTTAAAATGCATCAGTTTTTTTTTTGTTAATTGACCAAGTTACAACTCTTCTATCATAAGATTTGACTCGATATTTATAATTAACATTATCCCCTCTCTGGCTGATATTAATCTCACCATCCCTTTCCTTTAGTACCATATCTGTGCTATGTTTCCAAAAGGCAAATTAGTTAACGTACTTCCTATGTCCTTTTGATTTAGCAAAACTAAGAAGTTGTCTTTATTCTAAGAAAAACACGTTTCAAAGTTGAAAAACCAATTTTTCTTTGGATCATGAGTTCATTAATTTGTTGAAGATGTAATGATGTTAATTTGACTTGTTAGATTACCGTCCGTTTGTTCTTTTGCTAAGTTGTAGGTGATTTTCACCAAAATCTGATCACAACTTTTTCGCATTTGAACTTATATTCATAGAAAGAAGCTTCGAGGACCATCTTCATAAGCAACATCGATAACTTTCTTACAATATCAAAATATTTTGCTTATAGTTTTGCATGAAAGAGTTTCTCCTCTAGAAATACTGTGAAAATTATCGCATCAAGTGTACCCAAAAACGATTTGCTGGGGAATGTCTATCAAGTAAGGAGCACGAAGAGTTGAAAATAACTCAATTGCTTTACTTCAAGGATACAACCCATTGCCTATAGATGAATCAGAAAAAATTCTAGCCTCGTGTACAGTATCAAGTATCTGGACATGAAACTGACCATGTAGAATGTATACATCACATTCTAAAATGATTTTGCAGAAATATATGAAGTATTAGCGAAGTCTCTGGAAATATCAATATTATCTTTAGCGCCATCAAAATTACTTAGCAATGTAAAATTTTACTATTCTGTGATGACCATCTCCTAGTCCTGGGAATGGTATTAACTCACAGACATGGACCCCGCTTGTTGTGCCGGAAAAGAGTTATTTTCTTCTAGAATGAATAATTATCAGTAACACTCCCTTTAGAGGATAATTTGACCTCGAATCGGCCTCAATGGATATCTGAACCTTTAACATCCATGTCTGAATTTTTTCCCCCCCTTTCCCATTTGGTGGACTATGGAGAATTTGTATATTAGGCATCGATAAGCTCCATAAATAAGCGACGCCCCGAAAAACCTACGAGAAACTATTTCATTTTTCCTTTGACTTCTCTAGGACTCGATGGCTTTTAGTTATCTGAAATCGTACTCTAGTAATTTACATTCAAGACGTCGCGAAAAGAGCAGTAAATATCAATGAGAAGATACAAAGTTTGGGGTAGCAAGAAAAACATACTTTATAGAAATATTCTGAAACAGGAGCCTTCAAATCTAGAGTGTTGTTCCCAGAGAGTTTGTCCATTTATACAGAGATAAAACAAGACACCTCTCTCTTTGCTTTCACGTGAGTCACACTTTAAGGAGAGTTCGAACACAACGAGGGATCGGCACGATCTTATTCTCAAAAACTGTGTTGGCTTTTTCCTTCTCTGTCCGAACGCCCTTTTGCGCAACCTTTCTGGTTCTTGATTAAACAAGGAAGCACGAAACGCCATTTTTGTCTCTGCCTGCACCCTTATGGACCACGGAGGAAAGAACGACCATCATATGGTAGCAGTTCGTACAGAACCTGGCCCTTTTAAGACAAGGCTTGAGTTTCCCACGAAACGAAAATTTTCGTCTCCGTTCCGCGAACCGTGCGTCCGGTTGATTCAGGCGCTTGCAATTGCATCCGGTCCGACCGATAGCGTACGGGTCTTATAGAAGAAACGACTCCGCATTTGCTCCCTCCCGATTCAATTCTCGAACCCGCTGCTCGGGACCCAAGCCGTGGCGAAGACCGAGTTGTGCCCTTTCCACGTCAGCGCCAGCATGTCCTCTTCTCGCTTCATCCCCCAGCCGCTGGCGTGCTCATCGAGCAAGGACTTGACCTCGGTCACGGTCTCTTCGCAGAAGGGCAGGCTCAAGAAGCCGGCGTTCCTCATCCTCTGCGCTAATTTATTGCCGGACTCTAGCCTCTCCATCCTTTGGAACCCTTCGAACCCGACGATGTTCTCGATCTTGTGGCCGACGTCAGATTCGTACTCCAACCTCTGGCAACTATCCTTGGGCAAGAAAGTCTCCAATGCGTCGAACGGGATCCACAGATAATTGAAGCAAGTTGTGATTCTTGAGGCCAGACTCGGCTCGCTCAGATCAACGTCCTCATCCACCACAATCACTATATTGGGGTCGAGCCCTTTTATGATGTCCAAGAAGACATCTCTCAAAGAGGCATCTTGAGAATCACTCCCATTTGGCTCATCGCACAAGTACCTTACCCAATTTTGGCAATTGATGACCAAAGCCTCATTGTCCGCAAGATTCAGATCCAACGAACTCAATTGACTAAGGATTGATTCGAAATGAAAAGTGTTGGCGGATTCGGATGGATTAGGCGAGTCATCCAACATGGCAAATTCGAATGGTACATCCCTAAACTTGGCGAAATTACCTAAGCGAAGACCAATCTCCTTGCTCGTTACATTAAGCAGGGTGGGACCTGTGGCCTACAAGACGGCACTGTGATCTTCAGCGATGGAGGTCCTTCGGTCTTTTAGCCAAGGCGTCTATGAGCGTGGGCCACTGCATACAATGAGTGATGCTAAATCGAAGATGTGAACCTCGAATACCCCTGGATAGCCCTATAGATCGCGCTGTTGGACGCGCAAAACCCGAACCTATGCCAAGGGATGAGATCGACATACACCGCTAGCT
Organism: Psidium friedrichsthalianum; assembly: GCA_019149425.1. NCBI lineage: Eukaryota > Viridiplantae > Streptophyta > Magnoliopsida > Myrtales > Myrtaceae > Psidium > Psidium friedrichsthalianum. Next base: position 20,511 of record JAGVVM010001964.1, read on the forward strand.
CGGTCACGCTCATCAACCTCCTCTCGACAATCCCGTTGCTGTTGAAATTGACAGTCGTCGGGCATAACCTAGACGCTCTAGAGATCAAGGCTTTCAAGAACCACGAAGTGAGTCTTTGATTGGGGTCACCTGTGGAAGAAGCCACGTTGTTGAGAACCCACATGACCTGTTGGGCCAAAGTGACGTCGCTCCGTTCGAGGGCGCTCGCGCAGTGAAGCAGAAGCTTCTCGATGCACCCCGCGTCCAGGCTGCCGAGGCACCCTTTGAGCGCGCCAGAAAGCGAACTCTGCTGGGTGTTGAAGAGGCTGAGGTTCTGCAGATAAATCGACGCGGTTGAGTTTCCCCGCAGTTCAGCCTTCATCATGAACTGAAGCGAAGCTTCTCCCGTTGGAAGGATAAATTAGGGTTTTGTTGCCGTAACGTGCATGAAAGTCTAGATGGTGAAGAGAAGGTGCGTAGAAGAAGTTCCCATTCTTCTTTCTGGTTGATGCGAGTTGATACGCTCGACACGCGTCGGGCGGGTACTGGAGGAGCGGATTGAAGAGCTTAGGGGTTTATCTGGTTGTGAGAGATGTTGGGTTGAGTGGGGTTCCAGGATTTGGAGGGGATTGAAGAGCTAGGTTTTATCTGGCTGTGAGGAGATGTTGAGTTAAGTGGGGTTCAGCTTGAGCTAAATATATATAGGAAGCCCACAGAGAGAGAGAGAGAGAGAGAGAGACTCCTTGCTGTGCAATTATATGCTAAGATACTAAGAACCCATTTCATGAAAGTAGCCCAAGATCCCATTTAGCACCACATTATTCTGTCTAATTTTTGTCACCGTTAATATTGATTAAAATACTAATTTCTTTGTTGCTTTCCTTGAGCAATCATTCATGCGTCCCTCTATATTTTCAAATGATTGAAGGATCCAATTAGAATAATCAAGGTATATTATTGAAGTTGAGAAGTGAAATGGACGGGGAATAACAGTCGACAGAAATAATGGGCATTTCGCTTGGGGCCGTTGGGATTATAGGGAAGTAACAAGGGGCAATGTTTCATGAAGTGGACATCACTATTGTTTGGCCAGTTTATATCAAAGTTAGGGCATGGTATATTAAACTAGTTCGGCATGACCTCTTCTGTTGAATAAAGCTCATAAAACTTCGAACGAAGTCTCCCACATGATGATCAATGTATTAACATATGGTCAATATGTACTTTCTTCCGATCGACTTGACTCGATCTGATTGGCAGGTCTACACACAAAGAGCTTACTCTTTTGCGACTGTCTATGTTAATCACATGTTTAGCAAATTCTTTTCACACTAGATGCTCTTGGTAACGATGGGAACCCCACCGAATAATGGTATTTCTATCGTCTTGCTTTGGCGGATTGCTCATTATTTCTCTCCCCCACTTCCATATTCTCCACCGGCAACCACTTCCTCCCCGAAAGAGAGGTAAAGAGTAGGTTAACTAAGCTGTCTCAGCCGGCCGAATTCTTGTCGAACTTGGGATCCTGAACTACCCATCAGGACAAGGCAATCGTTCGTATTATAATCCTACAATAAGACCAAAATGGGATTCTCCAGCATCGAGCTTAGCGATTGATGGTTACCCTCCATTTCCGTCCTTCCACATATGCATTGATACGCATGTGGTTCAAATTGGTTGCTTGTGCCATGTCCAGCCATCACGTACGACAAACTCGATCGACTTTTTGTCCAAAGGACTTGAAGGAGGACGACAGATTAGGAAACGTTTTTTTTTTAAAATATTTTCTTTGGCTTTTCGAAGTTTTGGCACTCCATGTATTGGTTGAAGGGACACAGAATTTTGCACATATATAGTATTTGCAATGTGCAATCCGTATTCTTTGTTATTAGGGGTGTGCATGATCCAGGTCGATCTGGTCTCGATATGGAATCAAGGACCAGATCGATAGTCCGAGTCCCCAAATTTTCAGGGTCGGGGACTGGCGGACAGGTCCGATATTAATGGAATCGCTAATACCAGCTACTTACAGAAATCTAACTCTTTGATGTAAACTAACAATTTTCAATTTCAACCATCCAGCCTACATATACAACCATTACATGAGTACTTATAATCCTAAAATAATGAGAAAATACTAAATTATAACGAAAAACACTTAAAACAACTGAAATGGGATTATGCTCGTACATCATTCTCCTCTAGTTGGAAAGAATGAAGCTAAAAGTGAGATTACACATGCACTTCACTGAATCCAAGTGCGAATAAAATAATGAATTTGCATAATATAATAAAGGCAAAACATAGGTTGAGTCAAGACAAAACACAATCAGAGACTGTATATTAACAAACACAATCGAAGGCTGGATTGCAAAGGCGAGACGTGAGCATTAAGTGAGAGGAGAGGAGTGAGTGTCAAGCAGAAGATAGGGAAATTAGGTTAACTAGTTCTTCAAAAATTATAATTTTTTTTTCTAATTATATCTATAAATATATGTAATTATATATATTGTAGGCGGTTTGGTCCAATCTCATCCATCATGAAACCGGGGGTTGAACTGCTCAATCACCAGTCCCATTTATTAGGACTAGGAACTGAATCGCCCCCCTCAAGAACAAGACCAACCTAATCGATCCAGTCCGATCGAGTTTGCTCACCCCTGTTTTTTTTACTTTTGTTCATATGTGTAGCCTTGCTTTTTAGCTATAGGTAGGATCAATTGGGAAAATTTTCAATTATGAAGGAGTAAATGTTTTAAGGATTGAGATAAGTTAGCATCCTCTAGAGTTGAGTAAAGTTAGCCCTTTAGATCTAAACATTGGCCATGACAGTGCTAGCCGCATCACAACAATGATTTCTAATCAAAATTGACCTGAAGGATTGAATTGGCATAGATGCAAAAAGTTTATTACTAAATTGAAAAAAAAATTACGACTAAATTATCACGATTGTAATAGGTTTATGACTTTTTTAGTAATTTTTTCTAATTTAAACAGTTATGATTGGTTATGTTTTCTTCCCAAGAAAACTGTCATAAAAGTTTTAAACTTGTTACGCTTTGGCCAATTCAATCTTAAACTTTTTACATTTGTATTAATTTAGTCCATCCAAGCAATTTTGACCGGCATCTACTAATGAGGTAATTTTTAATGATATTTTAATATTTTTTCAAATTCTTTTTTTCCTTTTCATTATTTTTTTTTGTTCATCTTCTTCCTTTAGCCGGCCATTGGAGATGGTGCCACTGGGCGAGCTCGACCTCACCCAGCGAAGGTGATGGTCGAGCCTCACCATTGCCCGATTATGGCTCTCAGTTGGGGAAGCTCGACCTTGTCTAGTGACAATGATGGCCGAGCCTCACCATTGCCCAATTGTGTACCCGGTTGGGCGATGGTGAGGCCAAACCCCCAGTCGGCCATGGCTTTGCCGTCACTAAGGAGGCCGAGCTCGCCCAATGATAGTGACGGTGATGCCATGGCTGGGCGAGGTCGGCCTTGCCCAAATATGGCGAGGCCTACCTCGTCTAGTGGCGGGGTCACCAATGGCTAACAAGGTTGAGCCTTGCCAGCCTTCGCTTGTATTCGGTCATCAATTTGGCAACAAGCTAGAGGAAGAAGATGAACAAAAAAAAGAAAAATAAAATAAAAATGATAAAAATCTTGAAAAAAGAAGAAGATTATAATATTATTTAAAAGAAAATAAAAAATAAAAAATATTGAAAAATGATTAAGATATTATTAAAAATTAACCCGTCAACGTTGGCCAGCCAAAGTTGGCCAAATGAATTGAATTGGCACAAAAAACGATTCAAAACTGAATTTAAATAAATGCAAAATGGTTAAGATTAAATTGAAAATGGTGCAATAGGTTTAAAATTTCTTTTGATAATTTTTCCTATTTTTTTTTCCCCTTTTCGGCCCTTGGTTTCATCTCTTCAGTGTGCACAATGCCGACCCCTTAGTCACCGCACACGACACCAAGCCAACCTTAGTCACCGGCCACGACCGCATCTCCACCGCCTCCAACACCCGTTCAATGCCACTGCCCCCACCATGCGCCTTTCCCCCAAGCGCCCGCCGGCGCAGCTCCCTCAGCCTCCCCAACCCTGGAAAACTCCTTCGTCGACGTCAAGGATAGGAAAGGGGAGATCGAGGCCTTGCCAGCGTCGCTGACTTGGGTCAGCGCCAGAGGGTGGGCAGGGACACCTAAACGAAACGGGTCTTTTTTGTTGAATGTCATAAGGAGTTACTTAAAACGAAAACAAGAGGAATTAAGAGTGAAGTGGCATTGAATTTTGTCAATGAGTGCTTCATGGGCACTTCTTAAACATCCACATGTTCGACCAAAACAAAAAATTGCACAAGTATAAACTTTGTCATTTTCAAAGTTGTTGTTTTTCTAATGTTATGCATAATCAATGTGTCGAAAATCAAAATGTAGTCCTATAAACATGATTTATCAACAAGTATCATGAGAGCGCACTTATTAGCAAGATCCCCATATCGTATCAACTCTCGTAAAATCAAACAGTCCAATGTCACCTAATTCTCTAACCACCAAAAACCGGGGTCGTCCTAATACATCCTAAAAACAAAGGCCGAATTTGAGATCAATAAAGTCCAAACACGTTCCCCCTTGAATGAAGCCTAAAAAATGCAGAATTTGAAATCAGTCTCGCATCGAACTCTCTCTCTCTCTCACGTGCGTGCCGTGCGGAGGACCACATGCGCTTAAAAGTCGAAATGATCCACGTTTACGGGTATCTCATGCACAACATAAGGAGGTACGTACGTTAAACGAGGTTTCAACGTTTCAAATTTAGAGTTGTCGCATCGCATGCAGTTTTTCAAAGGCTGGTTTGCGGCGTGTATCCCCTGGTCTGGGCCACATCAATTTTTTATTGGCGTGTTATCTTCTGCATATATACATGTTTCGAGTTCGTGCGTCATGAAAAATGTTTAGTGCTAAAGAAAGTGACAAGCATCGTTAAAGGAAACGCACTCCCATACGCAGTGGATTACATAGAATTAACAAGCCCAATAACGTACTTGAGTCACTGATTGAAGAAGTACATCACGCAACAGGGTGTATCCCGGGTTTCCACATATTAAATATTTCTGTTGCAGTTTTGAGAGATCGTTCGTCCCATTGTCACATTTGGTAGAGGAGTAGGAATACGCGTCGTCGTTCTTCATTGTTTTCTTTCTTCTTCTTTTTTTCTATACAGTGAACGTCTGAAGCGACCATCAATAGAAAGAATGTCTCTCGTTATTTGAAAAATCGTATGCGATGCGACAACCTTATATGTTTGGTAATCCATGTTTTAAAACTACAATACCGCGACACTATTACGAGGCAGCTCCCCAAAACACAAGCTATTACACTTTTGAGGGTGCTACATCGGGGAGGATTTTCGGCCATGTCTTGGCCGACCTCTTGGCGGGAGAAGAGGCAAAACAAACCCAACCTTGGCTTCCGGCCTAGTGTCGGTGGGGTGTTGGGGGGTAGCGGCATGGCCAGAGGTCGCAGTTGATGGTGGTGACTTTGTTCCATCCACACAGCACACCCGCGTCCATCTTTCGTTCAAAAACTCTTAGTTCGGCTTAGTAGAACATGAAATTGTTTTATGTACGACATTTTGAATCCTCGTTACGTGGAAGAAGGCGGCGGCGGCGGCCGTGATTGGTGCTCACGGTGGATGACGAGACTCCTTTTAACGAACACCTTCACATGTGCACCGCCAGTAAATGGCAAAAAGTGAACTTCTTACTTTTCATAAGCGTAATTTTTATCCATATTTCAAAAGAGCATCTACACGTCGATATGAAAAATTTACGTCCGTCGTAAGATTTGGAAAAGTGAAAGCATGTTTTTATCTCTCGTACTTGGCAAGTTGCATGCAAAAGAGAAACAGGACAAGAAATGTCTGAAAGAAGACGCTTAAGGCTTCCATTTGAACCGTCGTCTAGGAAGCTAGGGTTTCGGCTGGCAGCGACATCGTTAGAAATTATTCACTACAGCAAAGCTGCAGATTGAAGTGATCCAACGCAAGACATGTCTCCATCACTCTATCAATGGCCATCCAACGAAAATCTTTCGATTTGGATGACTCGTTCTTTCTGGTGCAAGAGAAAGTTTTCCAGTTGTTCTTAGCAGGCCAGCTGTGTCTACCTAAACCATTGAACAAATTTTGCCAGCAAACGTGCACCTCTTCAACGTCTTTAATGTAAAATCGTACGCAAAGTATTTGGCCAAAGAAACGTACAAGAGTGCCATCTTCAGAGCTTTTATAGTTACCGATACATTTCGCCGGGGTTTTTCTTCTGGATTTTTGAATTATCGCGATTGCGAAATTTCGCGAAAACGCTTGCCGGAATCGCTATTAAGTACTAACGACAATGTGCGAAATGTAACGTGCGAAATCTTTGGAATGTGCTTACTATTCAAGTTTAACCGTGGTCCAAAGAGAATCCCCTCAACCGGTGAACGTCGAAATTTGAGTGACAAATTAAGAAAATTTTGCAGATCTCGACTTAAGAGAGGCAGATATAGAAATTACACATCAAATTTTGAAAATTACGACACATGCATAGTTGATGAAAATGAAAAATTACCAAAAAAGTTTTAAATTTATTGTAATTGTATCAATTCAGTTTTAAAACTTTTGCATTTTGTTAATTTAGTCATTTCAGGTTAATTTTGATCGGAAATCGCTGACGTGACATGGCTATCACTTACTTGGACAATTAGTAATAATATTTTAATATTCTTTAATATCTTTCTTTCTCTTTCTTCTTCCTCCAGCAAGTCACTGTTAACTTGGCCACACCACAAAATAAAAACTCAAAAATTCAAAAAATATTAAAATCTTATTAAGTTGTCCATGTTAGTATTGGTCACACCACATCAGCGTTTTCTGGCCAAAATTGACCGAATGGACTGAATTGGCGTAAATGCAAAAATTTTATAATTGAATTGGCAAAAAAAAAAAAAGATTGGTTGAAGATTGAACTATCATAATTGCAATAGATTTTATGATATTTTTGGTAATTCTCCCGATGAAAATCGATGCTGCCATCCCCATTCCAACCTCATTTATGTCCAAGAAATGGCTGAACTATGCAATCTGCCCCCTCCTTCTTTTTTTTTTTCCCTCCTTTTCCATGACAGAAAATTCACAGTAATCCTTGAAATATCGATTAATCTTCTAGGTCCGAGTCAAAACTCAAGTGACGACGTGATATTCACATCCGTGCCCGAAGAACAAGAAGCAAGTTACCTTTAGCGCAAAATATTGCAATTAGATGACCATTTTTTTTTTTTTTTGCTGAGTCCAACTGCAAATGGCAAGTATCACAATTCAAAAAGAACAAGAAAACGACGGGGGGGGGAGAGACCCACAACGTTGGAATCTTCTCCATTTGTTCCTGCTCCTAACGAAAAGGTCGTTCGACTGCCCTAACTCGGATCATTGGGCTGATCAAGATACGCTCGAATTGGGAGAAAATGACAGCACCTCGTGACGGCTTGACGTATCTAGCCAACCCAGTGAATGAAGATGTCACTCAGGATGAGCCATAGTGATCTTCACCAGGAATATCGATCATCAGCCCACTTTGGGACTATTTAAAACCCTCTAGTGATTACTTCATTTTCTGCAACCTTAAGGAAAACGAGAGAAGAGGACCACGTATTTGTCTCCCATCGGCCAATGAATATCCGAGAATGTGACAAGGGATTGTAAGTTTAAGGTTGGAGGAAAATGTGTTTTACAAGCTTCCATTGAAGAGTACGTCAGCTTTTTCTAGGGACAGCGCAGACGGAAGAGACAATGAAGGGTCCAAATCAGTACTGGGAGTCGGGATGCTGGCACCCCTCCTGCACTTTTTTCTTGAATTTGAATAACATCATTTGCAGCTGGGGTTGTCGGTCGTTCGTTTTGGCGGTCCTTCCGGAAGAGATTTTCAATCGTATAAAGCATTAATAAATATCTGTGTGAGAGAAGTAAAATTTATTAATTTTAAACTTTTGGAATGAAATCGGATTTTGAATTTTTATGTTGTATCATGATCGCAGATTTTCCTATAGAAAAAGTGAGAAATGTTGCATATCCGCGCTATAACGCGAACGACACGGCCCACCCGGCATGATTGGGCAACCGGAATAGCTGCCCCCTCTCTTGAAGAGATATTATAAAAAGGTACCACACTAGCTATTGTGACTTTTGATTTTGGGCTGTAACTACTGACCGCATCATCCATGACTCTAAAGTTGCCCAGGTTGACGAAGCCATCCCAATCAAGTATCTTTCCTATTAAAAATCTCTCCACACAACAATACATCGCAGTCATGAGCTGCTTCGGAGGTATGGATCGAACTTATGGCGCGCAGAAGATGTGACTTCTTTTGTCACTAGGCGAACCACCGTTGTGGTTTGGCGATCTTAATTCGACCTAGCTTTGTACAAGAGCAGAATTCGGCGAAGCACGGCACTGACGAAATGATGGGCTTATTACCTTCTGGATTAGTTGGGCTTTCAGACGAGCCCCATCAATCTGGGCTCTTGTGCTGGGGAAAAAGAAAGTGGGCTAGCTAGACAGGCTGAGAGTTGATTCCCTTTACAACCCAGACCCAAATTTGGTTAGTCCGATTTCTCGTTTTTATTTTCTCTGTTGTGCTTTCTTTTCTGTTCAACTAAAGCAATCGACAGAGAATGTAAGCATTTTCCTTGATTATGGTTTAACCAAACTTGACTTAGGGAGTTGGCAGGGGCAAGACTGGCGGTCCAATAGGGTTTGCCCAGTGTTTACGCCTTACCCTCAGACAATCCAACCAAGGCAAACATGGCTTAAATGAAGTTCCGTGTCGGTTAATAAAGCTACGCAGTATTACACCCATAATTTATAACACGAGATAAAGCGAACCTTCGATCCTGCTAATCTGCGCAGGTGCGATAATCACTCCGTTTACCACGGCTATAACCGTCCGCTAATAAAGTGGCCGCAACGCCCGTGTCGACAAGATTTTATTTTGAACTTTGTCGTTGACGACTTTCCGGGGCGTTTCAACCCATGATTAACTTGCTCGATCGTTTTTCTCAAGGCGGGACGCATTATCGGGTGCCAAAATGATTACCCATGTAGACGGTGGGGCTTGTCCCAAAGTCCCGCGACTTTTTGGTCGAGACGAATTAGAAGATTCAAGGTGGACGAACCCACTATCGTGGGAAGAGCACTTTAACATAGGGGATAGGGCTGGAAAAATATAGTAGAGGTTATACACAAAGCCAACGTATTATTTGACCGAAAAAAGTGTTCATCGACTACACCCACCACGAAAAAATCGTGAAAAGACGATAACACCTACTGTACGGCGAGTAATTCAATTTTAAAATTTTAAATCTGATCCATTTAATGTTAAATATTTTGACGATTTGCTATTGTAACCCTCCAATCAATTTAGTCCGTGTTAGAGTTTTTCTACCAAATCGATGAGATAACTATATCGACAAATCTTCAAAAGTTTAGCAATAAATTATCTAAAATAAAAAATTATAACTGAATTGGGCATCCGACAATAAGCTTTATGACATTTTTTTTTTGTTATTATCCTTGCCTATCTGTACGTTTAGATAATGAATGTCTTTTGAGTCCGTACAATATCAAGTAAACATTACCAAAAAAAAAGTCTTAGACATTTGTAATTGTGCCAACTAAGTAGTAAAATTTTTGCATTTGGACCAATTTAGGTCCATCTTCGCTATTTTTGCCCGAATCACTAACATGGCTTAGTCCGACGTCGATGTGGATAATTTTTAAAATAATATTTTATTTTATTTATTATATTATTTTTTTTTACGTGCTTTCTTTACTTTTTAAAGCTAAACTTAGGGCTAGCAGCTTTCCAAATTTAGCGAGTGTTCGCAACGCTACCTCGCCGGCCCTAACTTAGAGAAATAAACTAACAGCTAAAAATAAAAGAAAGAAAGAAATTAATTGTCAAAAATATATATTATTAAGAATTATCCCGCGTCAGCAATTCCAGCCAAAAATTGGTCAATGGATCGATGATATAAATGCAAATATTCGACACTGATGGTGAAAAAAAGAGAAATTTATGATCGATTTGGTACAATTTAATAGATTTATGACTTTTTGTTTTGGTACTTTCTCATTCAAATCCAAGATATCGCCTTCCATCATTTGGATATAGTAAACCTTCGATAGTCATCTCCCCCCTCGATAATCCACATAAGTACAAGCCCGAACAAATTATCGCCAGAATCAAAGGGAACATAATCTCTCTTTTTTTTTTTGTCCTGCTAAAGAGACCAAGCAAATGTATATCTTTGTCCTGACCAAAAAAAAAAATGCAGATCTTTGGGGATCCTGAGCTGGCCTTTCTGCTTCCGATTAAAACCTCGTGGCCCCATAATGCGTCCACTCGAAGGCGACCAGACCATGGAGACGTCTCGTACCCTCCTCCATCCTTCATCAAGAACCACATCAATGCTCCAAAGATTTCTCCAGCATTTACTCCAAAAAAAAAAAAAAAAAAGAAGAAGAAGAAAAGAAATCGACCGCCCAACCACCGCCGTCTCGACCATCGGACATTCGGACGAGGAGAAGAAACCGTTCCTCGCGACATCGTGTCCCCAGCAAGAATTATTCGCAGAGATTGGAGCCACCAAAGGCAGGCAAAGAAGACAAGCACATCGTGGATTCGCGGAAGGGGGGACCAAGGGGTGGCGAGGCATGATTCCGACGGCAAACGTTTTTGTGTGGAGAGGCATCGGCATTTCCCTCCCTCAGTGGGTCATGTGCTCCCAGGAACTTTTTTTTGGTGCGTCGTGGAAAAAGATCTTTAAAAAGTCCTAAGATTGTCCGTCGTCGTTCCCTGGGCCCCGCCATAAGTGCCAATTTGAGACTTTTAACGAAACCGGGGCTCAACCGAAAATTTTTTATTGTAAGAATGTCAATTCAGATTTTAAAATTTTTATTTTGTCAATTCACTGTTAAATTCTTGCGCGAGTTCCAATGCGGGCCTCCCTTTTTTTTTTGCCGAAAATGGAAGACGTGACGGTCCATCACCCCTGCCCTATCTAAAATTGACTAGGAAGACTATACTGAAATTCCGTGCGAGAGTTTAATGAGTTAAGGTTACAAAATCAAAATTTTATAACCGAATTGACACGCTAGTACAACAACTTTGGGACCGGATTGGCTGAAATTTTTTTCGGAAATATGCAATTCGTAAATTCGAGAAGTAAATTTTCAAAAGATAAAAGTTCTCACTATTGTATATTGTGTCAAGTCAGTCCTAAATTTTTTTTTTCCAATTGAATTCTTAAACCCTTTTTTTTGCATTTGTTTCAATTTAGTCATTTCCTGCCACTTCAACTAGCCAAGGTTAATGTGACAATTTTAATAGTATTTTAATTTTTTTTTCTTTTCTCTCCTCTCCTTTTTTCTCTGGTTGGTCGCCCAACAATCGGCCGGAGGTTGAGGACCAACGAGGCCGGTTCACCTAGCGACAATGAGGTCGCCTGCCTAGCGTGAGCGAGATCGAACCTTGGCCAGATCTAGGCGCTGCTGACCTTGCAGCCCTCGCCTTTGACTAGTTGTCCATCGATACCGACGAGAGAAAGAATGAGAGAAAAAAATAAAATAAAAAATAAAAAAATGTAAAAATTTAAATTTAAAAAATATTAAAATATTTACTCAAATTTGCACTTAAATCGGCCAGTTACATTTGGCTGGAAATGATTAAATTGTCACAAATGCAAAAGGTTTAATATTAATTTAATAAAAATTTTAAAACTGATGACATAATTTTTAATAGTTTAATGATTTTTTTTGTGATATTTTCCTTGAATCAAGTCTCAGCGAAGTCAATTTCGTCAAGGATGTGTTTGGTTCCGGAAACGACTGAATTATTAGGGCGCGGGGAAACTATGCGATTT